>NMRB01000120.1:29540-72242 GCA_002633025.1 Notospermus geniculatus | reverse complement strand
GAGAAGACTGACTTGCATTTTTCTTTGTTTCAGCTTGACAATGAGGAATATGGTGAAGCATTGGCCCTCGCTCAAGCCTATGGCTTAGACTGTGATCTGGTATACCAGAGACAATGGAGGAATACACCAGTGTCAGTGGCATCTATTCAGGATTATCTTGTAAGTTTTTATGTATATCTCAATGACAAAGTCTAGATGAAGTGCCAGTGTGTCACAAAACGAGTTTGGCTAATGCCTTTCTTGGTTGTACTCCTTTCAGAGTAAAATAAGCAAGAGATCATGGGTGCTTCATGAATGCCTTGAGAGAGTTCCCGAGAGCATAGAGGCCATGAGAGAGTTGCTGCAGTATGGACTACGTGGCACTGATCTGGAGGCATTGATAGCAATCGGGAAAGGCGAGGATGGTGGCAGGTAAGATAAGATCATCAGTCAATCAAAACAGACATTGTCCATCAAACGACAGTTCAATTCAGCTTGTAAGAAAAATGGCGTCTGCTATCGCCTTACAGGTATGCTGCTATTTTTCCAGGTTTATTCTATGTGATAATGAAGACTACCTGTCGCTGGAGGAAGAGTTTGATGGCTTTGACCTTGAAGCGCACGAAGAGAGGGTCAAGGAGGCAGAACGGCAGCGGAGGGCAGAACTGGAAAAAAGGGTCAACTTTTCAGTGTAAGTAATTACATGAAGAGATGGGGTGTGCATGCGTGGATGAAGTTCTTGCAAGATATTCATGATTTACACGTCAAACAGCAGGAGAAGATCAAACATAGAGGCTAACCCTCTTTGAGAATTGGCATGCGGGATGACGTGTATTGGTGACTTAAATTGCTGTTCTCATTAAAGCCTACATTTAAGATTTATACCATTCTCACCGCAGGCTTAACCTTGAGCAGCGAGAGTTGTGCCGTGCTCGCACAAAACTGCTCCAGTACCTTGATAGGTTGGCTACATATGAGGTAAGCCTCATTCACTAAAATCTTTTCATGAAGTCTGATTTATTTCCTCACTGGAAGGTTCTTTATAGTGATTAAATCTGTAATTGTGTTTCCTTTTCAGATGGTGCTTGGTGGTGCTCATATTGCTGAAGAACACTTTGACCACAAATTCTATGAAAAATTTCGAGCTCAAAACATTGTAGAAGCCGCCGTGGACTTTGCAAGGGTAGGTGAAAGATTTTGACTTTACTGGATATTGTTTGAGTCACAGGCAAAATGACGTACATACGGCAGACGTACAGCTACTTTTATATCCGCCGTATAGTACAATGGATCATCCTCTGGACGTCCGGTGTACGTATGGCTTACGTACGGAAAAATATGTCCGCGGAGTATATGCCGTACGTATGGCATACGTACAGCATACGCCATATATCCCGCGTATATACGACGACGTACATACAAATTGAATCTAGCTACTTTTATATACGGTATATATACGCAACCAGGACTGGCGGACGTATGCCGTATATACGCCATACGTCCGCCGGATGTACGTCATTTTCCCTGTGTAATATTAGTACAGTTGCAGTGGGATGAACAGAAGGAGATATATGTAGGATGTTTGGTCTTTTCTGGCAAGTTTTCCAATTTTCCAGGCTGGCGACTACCGTGCAGTTGACCATCTCCTGACCTACCATGCAGATGACCTTATCCCACACAGGCAAGTATTATGGGCTTCAGAGATCTGACTGTGTTCGTGGAATGGTTTAGAATTATTTCTACCTACATTAGGGCAAACTTACTACTATTCCCCTTGAAAGACTTTTACTGCTGACAAACTCTGGCTCATATATGATAAATTTTGTCCTTACCTTCTAGACTAGCAATCATCTCCAACTTCCCAGAGACTATGTCTCCAGCCGAATATAGAGATCTTTTGCCAGAAGCAGGGTGAGTTGAGTGAAATAATGAAACTTTGTACATCTCAGTCTGTTCCTGTTCCTGTTTCTTTTGTGGCTGCATCCGGTTTGGTGTATCAGACTGTCTAAATATCTAACAGAAAGGATGGGTTCATTCTATTCTAGACTGTGAAGGAAAACATTGGATTTTGAAAGTGATGAAGTGAATGCATGTCGTAAAAAACAGGCTTTAACAAACAAGTGGCTTGTTTTTGCATGTTTCAGTGTACGAATTGATGACCCTGAAGTTTTACCATGGCAAGCTGAATCATGGCGAGAGAAAGATTGGTGTGAGAATGACATCTGCAGGGCGGCGATTGACCCCACTCCCATCGATCTTGGTGCTACTCTGTATGAAGATAACCCAGAGTACCTCATATTTAAGTGAGTACCGGTACCCTTGTGATGATTTCTGTTGGGGTTTTTTGTTTTGCCCCCAGCAGTGTTGAGTGTCATAAAAAATCTTTGGTCTCTTTCACAGAGGTGACACAGTAAAGTTTTCCACTGTGACATTTTGAGAGTGAGAAGATTAGTCAATGATTGCAGTCCACATGATCCAGAAAATCACCTTATTGTACTCAAAGAGGTTGTTACTCCATTTACAGGGCACCCACCATTTCAAAAAGCCTGTTGAGTGAGTGGTATATACACAGGGCCTGTGAAATTGAGAGACTCTCCAGGTTGGTTGACTATTCTCTGGAGCTTGTCAAATTAGGAATGGAAAGAGGAGTTGAGGTAGGTTCTACTTAATTTCATGGTTGGAAGAAGTATCATTGAAAGACTGGCAAGAAATTGACTTGTTTGGCATGACTCTGATACTGTTCCATGGCTTTGGGATGTGTTACCATCGGCAATTTGAATCTTTCAGGGTCTTGAGTCTCTCCATGATGACCTTGTTACCTTGGAAACATTGGTTTATGAAGGTCGCGCTGAGGACAAATGGACATTGAACAATTTTCAAAAGCTCTCCAGTAGCGAGAAATTGAGTCTTCTTATGTCTAAGGTGAGTCACTCTGTACCTGTTCTGTGCAAGTTTCTGACTGAATTGTAGTATTCCTGGCCTCTTAACGTATTCTGTGATGCGCATGGTTGTTGATTCGACTTTAAAAGACGTTAGAAGTTGTATGTGATTAGTCACTGGTTGTCTTTTCTCTTTCAGTCACCAGATGAGATGTTTGAGAAGAACCTCCATCGCTGGCTCGTGCCATACCTAGAGCGCTGTGACCACATCAACCCTGGCAGCGGGTCAGAGCTCATGAGGAACTACCTTGTTGATTTGGCTGTGAAGGATCTTTCCCTTTGTTCCAAGGTGTTCGACAACTCAAGATCTCATGTGAGTAAGAGAGTGTACACTTTCCCCATTACTATATTCATAGTGTGGACTCTTATGTGTTTATCTGTGCACTGGGGACACCTCTCTATCCAGGACATGAGAGTTTAGTCATGAGTTAGCCATTTCCATTCAGTCAATCAAGTCACCTATGTTGATTGACAGCATTCGATAGCCGCAAAGTCATCTTTAATAGAGAGGTTCCACTGTAGTGAATCATGTATGAATACAAATGTACTCTGTATTTCAGATGAGAAAACCTGTTATCAAGAATGAGTATGAACTGATGTCTATAGCCCTGGAGTGTCTATACGCTTGTGAAAGGTATGTGTGAACTGTGACCTTTTGCTCTATTAACAGAGAGTTTTCACTGCATAGTCATCGGCTTTATCATTCAAGCTATTACACAGTTCTTTGTTCTCTTTCAGGGCTGATCAGTTGTCATTGTCCATTGCTATTCTGGAGTGTCTTCCTCAGAAAAAGAAAGAGTAAGTTGTATAGTCTACCTTAATGTATGAATGATTGGATTCTTAGTCATTGGTCTTCACCTAAAAGTTAGAATAAACTTCATGGGGCCTCTGGCCTAAGAAGGTAAATAAATGAAGTGAGAGACTGTGGTTAGCCCAGCCATTTTGTGATTTTTACCTCAAGACTACCAATTGCTCTTGGATTTCAGGCATACTGGAGATATAATCAAGCTGCACAACCTTGTGGATCAGCTGGAAAAGCATCTGAGGTAGGAGTTGGCCTAGGGCAGTGTAGACCACATTTTGTCCCATTGAACTGACACTGGGCGTGGATGTTCATGTACCATCTACAATACAATGTACCTATTTGCATTAAGATTTTTATTTAGATACTGCTGTTGATGCCGGTAGGGTAGCATTCATGGCATATTGGGGTTGGCATTGACTTTCACCTTAACATTAACATTCTTTTTCAGTGCTGCTGGTATCCTTCAGAAACATGGTCTTCCTAAGACACTTTCCTATATCAGGGACACTCAGGTGAGTTCATGACATGTTTGTGCCGTCCTCACTGTTTGTTTCAGGGCAGAATAAATAGGATAGTTACAGATTACTCTTCGTAACTGATATCATTGTATATTTTTCTAGGATGACTTTGATGAAACCAAGAACCTGCTCACAAAGCTTTCAAGGTATGCTGGAAGAAGGCAGCCACATCCAACTGAATTAGAATGGAAGACCCTTATGCATGATATGCTTGACCTGTGCACTGGGGTGTTGAAGTCCATACAGCCGAAGCTGGTCTATGAGGTAACATGATATTTCCTCCAGATGGAGTATGTTGCGATTAGCTGTCTAACATTTCGTTCCCATGAATCCAAGGCTTAGGAAGCTCTGACTGCTTTCTGATCTCCAGTCTCTGGAAAGAAAAATGCTGATTTCAACCATATCAGTTGCCGAAATACATGTAATGACAAAGTCTTTTTTGTTCTCTTTAGATCTTCACTGAAAGTCTCCTCTGCTCAAGCAACCACAACAGTATTAAACTAGCTGGTGAAATGATAGAATGCAGTGCTGTGGAGGCCCACATTGGGACAGAGTCGGGCTTGCCTAGTGTGCTCCTGCAGCCGAAGGTGGGATACGACAGGGCTTTACAACTGGTGCTGAATGTGGCGAGAGAGTACTTCAATTCATCAACTCATCTTGTTGACCCATGTATGGAATTAGCTAGGTATGTCAAAAACTTTAATATATCCCCAAAATTTGGGGAATTACTTGTACCATTTGGTCAGAGACAGCAGGATAACTCTTCACAGAATTCAGCTTGTGCCATGATATATCTTGAGGGATATCATCAGCTCATTCTTTTTGAACCATACTTCTCTTGTTCAGGGCCTGCCTTCTTCTGATCAAGGACAACAACGTGGAACTCCAACAGGAACTTGACCTGATCTGTTCACTCAGCTTACTGAATGAGTTTGGAATGAATATACTTCCTCTTCAAGGTATTAAATCAGACTGTTTTTCTAAAGAAGATGGTGGAAAGAAGGGATGAATAAAAACGTGCTGGTCATTCTTGAGGGGTCTGGTGTCCTCCAGAATGGTAGTGGTGTTGGTGAGGCTTATGCCCAGTGTCATGAGCCTTTGATAGATATATACACTGACTACTTGCTTTCTGAACTGACTGAGCTCTCACATTGGTCTAGTTTGTTCCATTTCATTTCCTCATACACTTGTATTCTGTTCAGTTCGCCTGAAGAAGGACAGACTCGACTTGGTCCATCAAGCGCTCAACTCGAAGTCTACTAATTATGCTCATGCTCAAAAGGTAAGTGTCCAGCCTTCAGTGAAACTCTGCTTCATATTTAGGTACTCCTGGTTATAAGCAGTCTGTGTTTAAACCATTTATTCAATGTACATGTTATCTTGTCCCCAGTTGCTGAACCTTGGACATCTGTTGAGAGTCGGTGGTGAAGACCCTGTTGATGAAGAGGGACGTGTCCTTAGACTTGTAGCTCAGGCTGCTCTGCAGGTGAGTTATTGAAAGCTTGTTTTTAGATACCAGTCCTTCAAATTTCATTTACTAGTCTAGTGATAAAACATATACAGCTGTGCATTTTCGGAGAATATTGTGAGTAATTTTGACCTCCCTTTCAGGCCAAAGATTTCAAAGTGGCATACACCACATGTGCCAAGATGATGGGACTGGGTTACGGACCTATATGGACAGAGTGCAAGAAACTGGCAGAGAACAATGAGTTTCATGAAATTCAAGCAAAGTAATAACCTTCTCTTCATAGATATTTGATGATGAATGCATGTTTGTGGTGCCTAAGGCGGAAGACACAATGAGTTTGGTTGTTTGCTGTTGCACTCAGCTTGGTTGATGTAAATGTAATTTAGAAACTTGAATAATTTATTCTTCGGGGGTTTTTGTCCCATTTTCACCTGCGTGACTAGTTTGACATGCCCTGTCTCCTTCAGTCTTTGGCCTTCTCTGGACAGCAGACGCCTGGCCCTGGAAGCAAGGTATCCATCTGTAATGTATCTGCAGTGTGATACCACACTGTAGTCCCACTTCAACCGCTTCAAATCTCTTTGACTCTCTCCCATCTACCCTCAATCTCTTGTTCAGTTCAGCTAATGTGCATTAAACTTGTACGTATTTATTTACACTAGTGGAAGGCTTTACTTGTATATTGTCTGTCATTTCAAAAGTGCTTCACAGTTTGCTTTATTCACCATTCATCATTATACATGTAGCTTCCCCCACTTTTATCTTCTTGTATGCCATTCAAATATCATTGAATCTTGTTCATATATTCATCTATATCTTCATCATTCCTTTGTACATGTATTCATTCTCTGTATATACTTATTTATTGATGTTTTATTATGATTGTAGGCCTACTTGTGTTCTGTGCTTACCTCTAAGGCCTCATGCAAGAATTGCCTCCAATCAACCTATTCATGTTGATTCATTAGGCATTTATTAGGTTCACTTAGGCCTATTCGCTAAAAGGATGTAGGCTTTTATGATGTGCGTGCATGATGTACATGTATTCATATGCCATTTTTCTCTGCATGTACTTATTTATCAATGTTGAACTATGATTGTAGGCCTATTTCTGTTCTGTGCTCACCTGTAAGGCCTCATGCAAGAATTGCCTCCAATCAACCTATTCTTGTTGATTCATTAGGCATTTATTAGGTTCATTTATGCCTATTGGCTAAGAGGATGTCGGCTTTTATGATGTGCGTGCATGATGTACATGTATTCATATGCCACTTCTTCTCTGCCTGTACTTATTTATCAATGTTGAACTATGATTGTAGGCCTATTTCTGTTCTGTGCTCACCTGTAAGGCCTCATGCAAGAATTCCCTCCAATCAACCTATTCATGTTGATTCATTAGGCATTTATTAGGTTCATGTAGGCCTATTGGCCAAGAGGATCTAGGCTTTTATGATGTGCGTGCATTGGTGGTTATCTGATCAGTTGCGGTAATGTCTCTATACAGATGAATGAGAAAACTTTTAGACGAGAGGTCATCTTCTTGTCATTATTGATTCTTTTTCATTTGATCTTTCCAGAGTAAAGCTGTTGTCATTTGCTGTGACCCATTGTACCCCAGATATGATTGAACCCATCCTGAGGGCTAAGTGCCTACTTGAAACACAGGTGAGAGATTGTGATGAATGTGGTGGAGAATGGTTGAGGAAACCAACTTAGTCCCAAGGGTGTTGGTGGGAATAGCACATTTCTCTCAAATTAGGCTTCATCAGTGCTTGCAGTGAGAGTGTCTTGTTGTTGTGACATGTTGGTAAGCTGCAGGATGTTTGAACATGTGAATTTGGGTTTAAAGCTCCTATATCTGTCCCATTTTGCAGGTCATCTACGAAAAGGTAAACAGGGAAATTGAACCAGAGCAAAACTCTCGTGTCAGCCCCTTCTCTTCTGCACGTGGCGCCCTCGAACAGACCAAAGAGATCCTGACATCTACTCGACAGACCACTCGTCATGTACTCTCGACCGTTAGTGATAAATCTTGGTGGAAGAAAACTCTGAAGACGCTGCATCCAATGCGGCAGCAGAGTGAAATGTCTGTTGATGAACACGATGATGGTAATGCAGGGATGGAGCGGCAGGGGTGTCATCCATTTTATGCTGATGTCATGGATGGAGCTTATACTGACAAGGTGAGGTCAGATACAGAGAAACCACCTGAAATTTCCATTCCTGCTAGAGGTGCTATTGGATTAAATGTCTAACTCAGGTTACCCCGAAAAATGCAGGTTTATTTCAGTAAAAAATGTCCTCTTTCGTGGTGGTCAGTGGTCTGCAGCTTCTACATGCCGTGTGCATACTACGTATATAGGCTACTGAGGTTGTCCCAGGCATGCAGACAACCAGTTTCAGTATCCCAACATTGAGATTATCTGAAATGCTGTGCTTATGCCAATATCTGATTCTTGATACCACAGAGCCAGGCCAGATACAACAGCTGTAGTGTCAACCTGCCAGAGGACAACCTGCATGAGCTGTTGTTCCGCACGGCCAAATTAGAAGAAACTCTGACCGAGGGAGACACTCAAAGACATGCTACAGAAGGTGAACATAATCATCATATTTCAAGGCTTCATTTTCTCCTAGATTAAAGATTTTTCATATCATTACTCTCAGCCCTGCGCCTCTACAGTGTCAAAGCCTTCCTTTTAAATGAATTACTTCTTACATGTACGACATGCCATTCACAAAGGCATGCATTCCATATCAAACTGAATGAGTATTTCTTCTTCAGTTCTGATACAGCTGGCTCAAGATTCCATCAGTCGAGATGCAACCCTGGGTCTGGCCTATCTGTTAACTCTGAATAAGGTACGATACATGTATGTGTGTTTTTTGGACGTGATGAATCTTGGTTCGAAATTCCAAAGAATTCCAAAAGTCTCTCAGTTGACAAATACAGTAGTTTCTCTGCCCTATCTAGTACTTACAATGTACATGTACTCCTATGTTGTCCATTGTTATGAATATGTACTGGGTAAAGGAACTTGTTTTGGATTTTTCAGATGACTGATGCAGAAAGTTGCCTAGAAAATCTTCCAAGGACAGGACCCTCTCTAGAATTGGCTGCATACTACTATGCCCTGCAAGTGTACAACATCCTTAAACCCTACAATGAGCCACGGTGGAACCCACTGTATGCCCAAACACCAGCCAAGGTCATTCAAGGGGTTATCAAACTGGTCACTAGAAAACAGAAGGATGAGTTGTCGCCGGAGGTCAAGGATCTGATACCTAATCTGTTAAAGTATCATGAATTGTTGAGTGACTTCACGCAGGCACAGATACTTCAGGGACTTGGCAGAGGTAAGGAATTTTTGTTTATCTGCTACAGGAATAGTGACAGAGTAGATTCAGCTGATGAGGTAGTCTACAAGTAGTGCACTTCAGTCGTGCATGTCTTCATATCAGTTGTCAAAGCATTTCAATGTAAAGCTCAGTTTGGAAGGGGCAGCAGTCAGTGACTTGAAAAGAAAATTTATTTCCAGGGGTGAATGTTGGCAGATTCACCAAGGATCCTGAGTACAAGAGGGAGACGATTCTTGGCTTGGCCATGTGAGTTGATAATGTCAGTTTCTTGTATTCACAAAGAATCGTTGCATGACATAAGCAGCATCCTCTTAAACATCAAAAGAAGACCTGACCCCTCGTCTTCTGAAAAAACTATACCGGGTACTTTAAAAGAAAGTCATCTTGTCTGTGTCATGAATTGGCATTGAATTGAACTCTTAACCCCTTAATGGTTGTCATGATCTTCATGCACCTTCTTGTTTCAGGACTCTTGATGCTCATGTACTCAAGATAGCCAAGACACTAGCAGAAAAGTATGAATTACCTCTGTGGGAGTTGTATGTCACTCATCTTGAGTTCCTCTTCTCTGAAAGTGGGTGAGTGTTTAGAGATTCCAATTCCCTCTCCCTTTCCACATTTCCCAAAGCCAGTTGTTAATGCTTTCTAATCTTTGAACTCTCATGAAATGCAAAATTCTCTTTCTTCTAGGTTGTCTACTGAAGAACTTGAGAATCGAGTTAATGGCATGAATGTGCTCAGCCTATTGAAACAGAATGCTACAGATTTCCACCAGCGCATGGGGACGTACATCTTCCCAACAATTGAGGGGAGTGACTATGATCGTTTGATTTACTATTATACCTTGTTAGAGGGCTGTGCTGGGGCGAAGGAGAAATTGTCACCAGATGCTCACATCAAATTACTGAAGAAAATCAAGGCCATTGTTCCTGGTAGGTTGACTTGGAAAAAACTGGAGTGTGATATCTGAGTTTTATGATACATGTACTGTACTTTAACTGCCTGAGTTTATATATGGGAGAAACTCAAAAAGTCAGATGGGCAGGTGACCTGCCACAACATGTAGGCCTAGCTATCTCCAAAGATTTTGAGCATACATGTGTACATGTACGCTGTTGGGTACTTTGTAAACAACCTCGTATAAATGTGCCTAGAGTGAAGTCCTTGCTTCAATTTGATACGTGTACTTTTATACTTCATTTAGGTGTTGACTACAAGAAACTGGTTGATGACAAACATGACTCCCTTGACGTCATTCAGCCTCTCCTGACAGGGAGCAATGTTCAAGCGATCGCCAAACTGGCCCCTAAAATACCAAATAAGGTAGGACATGTGAAATGCAGTGCTGTATTTTCAGCTCAAGAGGTTTCTGAACGTGAGATGTACTGTGTACAAGGGCTTGAATTGCAGTAATATCCTCTTGCCTTATTTGCAGGGAGACAGCTTCCTAAACACAAGTGGTATCTTTGCTCTGTGGGCACAGCACGTCTTCTGGCACGGTGACCAGGCCAACAAGAAGCAACCAGAATCATTGGTGAGTTTCAGTCTCCAGACTGCACATATTTCCCAATCTTCATTGCAAGTTGGATCTTTCCTCAGGTTTATTTACTCGTTTCCATCTATTTCAGGGTGACTGGATGCATCGTTATGAAATTAGTGCAGAATTCTTACAAAGACTTGTTCCTGTCGATGCCATTCGGTTCATAGATGGAGTCACATTCTCTGACGTGTCATCCAGACTAACTGTTGAATGTCGGGCTGAAATTGTTAAGAGGGCATTGAAGTATTCACGCCAGGCAGGTGGCAAGAAAAAGAAGCAAGATGACTCGAAGTAAGTCAAGTTTGTGTACAGCCAGTGAAGCTGCTTCTCAAAACTGGTGGGAGGATTATTATGTTACAGAATACTAAACACACTGAGTAGAATCACTTCTTAAATTCCAATGTTGGCATTTCGTCCTAAAATTCAGCATCAGACAATCAAATCTTTTTGTTTTCAGTCTTGATGTGACATGGGAAGATGCAAATCAACATTTCCAGCAGTCTCTCCTCCATCTTGAACGACTGAAACAGGAGACTTACCTGGCTATGGCAGCATCAGATGATGATTTGGTCCAGAGCTATGCAGTGGAATTTGACCAGTCAAGATCTCTACCTGAAAAGGTAAAGTTATGATACCTACTTCACGTTCTCTTTGTACAGCTGCTTACAGTATATTAATTTTTCTTTGTACGATAAGGTGCTTAATAATTTCCTTGCTCCATATTCCAGCTTCAGTCATTGATGACACGAATGATCCTCGATGGCCAAACCCCTGAAATAATCGAAGATCTCCTAGCTATAGCACCCATGGAGAGATGGACCCCTGCAACAGCTGTCAAAGAAGCTGTACAGCATGTTGTCAACCAGCTTAGAGAACAGGGGACACAGAAACCGAGTAGTATTCTAAGGGAGAAGACTCCACTTGAAGGATTGAAAAATCTTGTGGATGCTGTCCGGGACCATCAAGAAAATGAGTAAGAATCTTGTTATATTGATAATAATGATGATTATCTGACTGCTTCAGTAATAGGTTGGCCTTGGATTGGGCAATGAGTAGAACACAAATGTCAGTGCAATGTTACCATGGTTTTCTGAAATTCTGCAATTTCAGGGGTGAACTTGTCAGCCAAGATGACATTCTCTTGCTAGTACGACCATTTGTGTCTGATAGCACCATCGCAATCCAGCCAAGACTGGACATCCTACAGATACTGGAGCAGGTAAGGGAACATATTACCAGTCCTCTCTAGCGATTTCTGTTGACTTCTAGCCAGGTGGACCTCTATTCTCGTGTGCTAGCCGGCATGTCTGGCTCATGACGTGAACACTTTGCTCACATGTATCAAACTCGGCGATAGGCCACATCCCAATGATAAGCATCTCTCCTCATCACATTGCAGGCCTTTGAACTCTCAGATGAGGACCTTGTCCTTCTGATCCTCTACCGAACAGAAGCGATTGTGGAAACGACTTGGAAAGGTAGACAGGTGACCACAGATGATATCGCATCCGATGGGAACAGAGAAGGATTATTTTTAAGTCTCCTGGAGTCGAGTGAGAGCATGGCTCAGTTGTTGGCCTTGAGGAATTTGCTTCGAGTGTGGCCTCCCCTGCAGGCTTCACAGAATAGGTATGGAGTTCGGATGGTTATCCTTTGGACCACCATAATAAAGAGACATGAGTTCTGTACCTTACATGTATTCCCAAAGCAGATGTTGCTTTTGATCTACCACTGTCTAATTTCTGGTGAGTTCGACATTTAACATGCACTGATTCAGTCATACCTCTTTTAAGTCTACCACAGTCCCACCCTTGGTGCAAGTTGTTCCAGCTGATGGTGAGCCAGGAGTCTGAGAGAGGATCGGCCCATGTGATTGATACACTGAAGGATTTCAAATCCTCGCCAATGTCGAGTCAGGTAAGTTTAATACACAATAGTGGTCATTGCGAAACTTGTCATTCAGAAAACATTCCCAAGTGCAAGTGCTGCCTGGAAAATCTATAGAAAGGGGTTTCTATACAAAAAATTGTTGAACAAGCTTTTGTGATGATATTTCTGTAATGATGTTGCTTTTCCAGCATATCAAGTATTTATTCGAGGTGATGTTGAGCAGTGGTCAGCCCGTCCCAGCCGTGAAGTCCATATTGGTGTCCAGGGAGGATGACCTGTATTACATTGCCATCAAGGAACTACAGAGTCATAATCAGGTAGATAGTCATTAACAAGTAGGTAGTCATGAACAGGTAGGTAGTCATGAACAAGTAGGTAGTCATATACAGGTAGGTAGTCATTAACAAGTAGGTAGTCATGAACAGGTAGGTAGTCATGAACAAGTTGGTAGTTGTGAACATGTAAGTACCGGTAGTCATACTGCTCCAACTCTCAACAAGTTTATTTCAACCAGTGTTTTTCTCCTTTTCAGCCAGTCAATGACAGCGAGTTGATGAAACTCCTTCTCAAGTGCCATCTAGTGCCTCAAGTTGTGACCACATTATACTACCCACCGCTGATAGAATATCTCCTGACCCATCAGCCCCCAGATGAAGAGTCGCATGATTATGCCAACATTGAAGGTGTCTCTCGTGAATTAGCGGAGAACGGATTTGATGCGGAAGCTGGGTCACTGTTATTGCAGCATCGTGGTACTCATCCTGCACTTAGGACCTTTGATGCTGCATTCGGACTGTTATCAAAATGGTTTAAGAAATAAAAACCGCCTGTCAACCTCCTCTCTGCTAGTTGAATTTTAATTATCTT
Organism: Notospermus geniculatus; assembly: GCA_002633025.1. Taxonomy (NCBI): domain Eukaryota; kingdom Metazoa; phylum Nemertea; class Pilidiophora; order Heteronemertea; family Lineidae; genus Notospermus; species Notospermus geniculatus. The sequence continues at coordinate 58,873 of NMRB01000120.1, read as the reverse complement.
TCAAGTATCTCTTGTTTTGCTCTGCCTTGTATTCATTGATTTTCCCTCGATTGTGCAATGATCTTTTTTGGTGGTTAAAGGTGCTATTTAAAGTACATGTATTTGCATGGAAATCTTATTTTCTTTATTTATTTTGTCAAATGGCTGCATGGTGATGTTATACTTTGTGTGATTTACATGAAATTCACCAATTGCAAGTCAGTGATTTCCTAGGAGTTGTATGCTGAAGAGTTACACAAGTTCAGCCAATGGAAATTTCAAGGAAATGAAGAGGAATTCTCCTTATTAATTTACCTGTCGTCTTGTGTGTGATTTGTCTTTTATGTGAGGCTGTGGTCACATTTGATGTCATCTTGTTGCTTCAGGTTGCTTCTTTGTGAACAACCATTATGAGCAAAGTGTCGCATTGCGTTTACTTCGCAGATCTAATGATGCCTTCATACCTTCAGCATGGGCATCTTTGTTGGGTGTGTAACGTAACTTTGTCTTGAAATGTGGTATAAATGTTCTCCAATCTTATACATGACCCAGTGCTTCATTCCATTCTTTTTTTAATTGAAAAAAAGTGTCGTTTGTTTTTGACTCTGAGTCAGTCAAGTTTGCGAATAGGAGTTTTTATTGTTCAGTAATACATTTTTTCCACATAACTAGGTAGGCCTACAGGCCTCAGTAATTAAGAGGTAAGGATCCTTGATGCATGCAGGAGTTGAAAATATGGCAACTGTCTGGTTTTGTTACCAATTTATTTATTTAACAGTTAGATTTCCCATGGGATTGCCACTGGCACCAATTAGGCCTACAAAGTACGCATTGACCCCATCTACTTCCCGTGGAGAAGCCATATGCGCCGCTGACTTGTCTATTGTTGAGTTGCATTCTCAAGTTACATGAGCCTGAGGCGAAACTGTTGGTTTAAGTAGGCCTAGGAAAATCTGAATACTAAGTAGGCCTATACATGTAGTTGTAGGTGTGGCCAATGCCAATAGGGAGGTTTCGCAAGCGCCTGGTTAGGCCATACGACGACGTTTATCTATTGTTTGGGTATACCCACACAATAGATAAACATCGTCGTAGGGCCTAACCGGGCGCTTGCGAAACCTCCCTAATATCGGATATACGGGGTTCGATTCGCGAGTAAGTATGCGATATCCGATGGCCAGAATCTGAAATGTATTTTGTCCTGACTACTTTATGTCGAAATGTGCGTGCGTCGAGTATGGCCTCGGAAAGATTTCCTCTGAGGGTCTCCCGAGTTCTACGTATTTCTAACCTTCGTCTGCCCCTCAAGAAGGATTTTTCTCTGATATTTAGGCCTGCTTTGCTATGAACACACCATCTCTCACAGCGTTGGTGCTTGTTAGGTTTCCCTACTCCCTCGTTCTGTGTTTCGTTTTCGCCGAAATGACGTAAACGTACCCCCAAAAAACTTGCCATCACGCCCAATACCCAAAACAAGTACTAGTATCATGCAATGAAATGAAATGAAATAATTTGCATGCCTGATATGCATGTGTCGTGGTGAGGTCATGAATCCACACTTTGTGAAGTCTGTGAATAATTTCTCGTCTTTTCTGACTTCTGTACTTCTCTATCTGGATGGATGGGGTTCGTTGACGTCGGTGCCCGTTGTTGATCCCTTTTCATTTCCTGTCTTTCAGTACGTACCGGTAGGCTACATACATCATGTAGTATTTCTCATTGCGAATCTGGCGTACATAAGATTTCAGAAGTCACTGGTTTCTTAAACCTTCGTTCAATTCCCTATTAACTTCGATTTATTGCCCTTGATAGACCAAATTACCATTCAACCGTATTCATTTTAATTGCCAACCTTGAATAAGCCATTTAATTTGGTTGAGTAACTCCGGGAGTAACTCTGGCGTCTGTGCATCTCATAACTAGGACAAGGTCAAACGAATTGACTGCAGACGTGCAACTGCCCCATAAGAAATATGAATATCATTCTGTATTAAAAGAAGCATTCGCCCGTGGCGGTGTCGCTCCCCTTTCGGTTAAAATGCAAGCGTCAACAAGACACCAGTAAGATTTATTGAAAATGCTTGAGGCGTAAACGAGTTCAGTGTGTTTGCAAAATGTGAAGATGTTAGTAGGCCCACAAGATGGCGTTAACGGCCTTCGAGTTAGTCCGTGTTCCAGGCCTGTTCCTTGTTTGCCATGTGACCGTAGGCCTGCTTCATAGAGATCGGTCAGATGCTGGAGATCTGAGCTGGTAAGTAATCGTTCTCTCCGTCAGCGTCATATCCCGTTTCACTCATTCAGCCGGAATGAATGACAGTCATATCTGACGAATGACGAGGCTCTCGCATTAGGCCTACCGTACATCGTATTCAGCCATGCAGTAATTTCCCTCAGCAACTTTTTATTTGCCTTGTTATTTGCCCGTAAAAACACTGCACGACAAATAGCTATGAAATAATGTAATGGGTAGGCCTATCCCTCACCATGGAAACTATACGGTATCGTCAAATTGACCGTTGGACTCCCAACTGTCCGACTGGCCACCCAGTAGGCCTGCTGCGGGAATTAGTACCGGTACTTGAATATGTATACCGGTAGGTACTTTATTTGAGGTCGAAAGTATTGCGACATAATCACAACATATAAGAACCTAAATTTGCACATCATGAGTACGGAGAAATTGCTCTCGTGTAAACGAGGCTATAAAGTCCACTATCAAGGAACAAAGTAGTAGGCCTATGGTAGCAGTATACAGTATTGCTTCTATTCAAAATTCAAGCAACCGACGACAAACTAGTAACAGTTGCGCCTACACACCTGGCACACCTCAATCAAAAGATACATGTATCGACATCATTTTACCGGTATACGCACTATCGTATGGGGTATATACGCTCACGGATACAAAGCTAACTCTATATACTGCTATAAATCTCCATACTGGTACTTGTTTCAGATGTAGATCTTCCTCAGTCTTTTGTGATACTTGGTTGTGATTGCGATGGCAAATAGGGCTGAAGGCAAGGATTTCATCGTTGGAGATGGTGAGTTCCCAGGCCCGTCTTCGCCTGGTCTACTCGATGCCCAATTGATAACCAGCTGCAACTTGCAATGAAGTAGTCTTTCCGTGACATGCCGTGACGGAGCATGCAACATTTTCCTAGTTGGGTAAAACTTAGCTTTTTTGTCAACATGACGTCATTTCCGCAAAGCACCCGAAACGCCAACGCGAACGCCAAACCCATTGTTCGATGCCTCGAAGAGAGCACCAAACAAAAGGACAGACGTTCGCGTTGGCTTTACTTTGCGAAAACTCTATAATAATGCACACATATATTTTAAGGCAATGATGAAGAGGACAAGGAGAAAAGCATTGAGACATCGTGGTCGTGGGTAGTAATGGTGTCCTCCTTCCTTGTACAATCCTTCCTGATGGCCAGCAGCTTCCTACCTAGCAGCTATTATATCATCTTACATGAAGAGTACGAGAAGGGTTTGGGAGTTGTCTCCTGGATAGGAGCTGTGAATACTTCATTGTTTCTATTGCTTGGTAAGGGTTTGAAACCACCATACCGGGTCGTGGTTCTTGAATCATTTTTCGCAATTGGCCATGTTGCTGTGTGGCGTCTGACATTTTGATACCCGCCTCTCAATCGCTGTCACTGCTTGAAATGTGCTTGTAGGCGTGGAACATTACCACTAAAAAACGCTTTTTTCGTACGGCAAGGAAATGCAACGAGTTGTTCGCAGTGATAGACACACTTGTCACTTCCTTCACAGGGCCTCTTAGCAGTACCCTATGTAACTGGTTTGGTTCTCGCATCGTCCTGATTGCTGGAGCTCTAGTGGCCTCCTTTGGTATCTTAATCTCGGGGATGGTGGCCCGTAGCGTCCCTGTCTTCATTTTGACTCTCGGAGTCATACCAGGTAGGTTCATCCGCAACGGATTCTCAATTTCCCGATGGAAATTCGTCGTGAATTTCTGTGCTTTTCCCAATGACGAAGATGCACAGTCTGTGCAGAATGCGAGACGGGTGAAGTTTTCCCCGAACTTACGCTAATCCACGCTCTCCTTTTCAGGTCTTGGTATCGGACTTGCTTTCACTCCATCCGTCATTATCGTCGGGTTCTACTTCGATAAGCACCGGCCATTAGCAACCGGGATCGCTCTTTCCGGTATCGGTGCTGGGATATTTTTCTATCCGCCCCTGGCTCAATGGCTTATCGATATCGTCGGTTGGAGAGCATCGTTGGTCATTTTGGCTGGATTTCCTCTCCAGGCTGTTGTCCTAGCCATGTTCATGCGGCCGGTAGACGCTAGAGTACTGGCGAAGCTTCTGAGAAATGAGAGCAAAGATAAAGGCTACGTGGAAAAGGCAAACGAGAAGGACATTCATGCTCACTTAGCTGTCTTCAAAAAGACGAAATTCTTAGTTTTGTTATTCGTGTATTCGGCCGTCACTTTCGGAATCTCAGTGGTGTTTTTTCACATGGTGGCTTTCGCCCAGACGCAGGGTATTGACGGACATAAAGCCAGCTTGATGTTTTCTGCTGCTGGCATTGCGAACTTCGCTGGCAGGTTGTTTTTCTCGCTCGTCGGGCAGCACCCGAAGGTGGTGATCCCAGTGGCTCACTTTACCGCCTTCGTCATCGCCGGGATTGTCACCCCCGTCTGCCCCCTCATCAGGAACTCGTACACAGGGTTTATTATCTATGCTGTTCTCTTCGGCTTTTTCGTTGCACCTCATGGAGTTTACATGCAGAATCTGGCCGAGCGGTTTCTCGGGTTTTACCATTTTGGAATCGGGATGGGATATATTGCTATGATGGCTGGAATCGGTACTTTGATAGGACCGCCGGTAGCTGGTGAGTATCACCGTGTGTTCACACACCATTCTACCGTCAACCAATCATAACTGTGTACGTGATTGGTCAGTCATCATGCAGAAACGGAATGTTGTGATTCCGATTGGACAATGCCATGCCATAGGAAATGCCTCATGGGTTAGCTTAAAAGACATTTCGTGTGACCGGGTTGTTCAAATTGTTATGTCCTGATCCATTTGAAAACTGACTTCCGGGTGCGTCGTCCGTGAAAATTTCAACAGTTCGGTACTTTTGCTTAGGCGACTGGTCTATTGGGCCGAATTCATAAAAACTAGCATTTGCTTTTTCTGGGCTTTTTCTTGAAGAGGTATTTATAAAATTTCGCTTTTGCTTCACAGAACAAGCAACTCCCTATAAGAATTAGCAGAAGCTTTGTCTTGCGAGCATTAGCTTCATCAGATAGAAAATCGTGCTTCAGAAAAGGTCATTGGGTTAAACAATTGATTATGAATAAGTTTGTGAGTAAATTCTTTGGCTTGTGCTTCTCCTTGACAAGCAAAAGCTTGGCCTTGGGGCTTTGGCTTGTAGCTTTTGCTATGTTTTATAAATTCGGCCCATTGAAGTTGATCATTACGGCTGCTGTCATAATGTAACGCTTTTCCTATATTTTGATTGTGGATAATCGTAGAGTATTTTTCTTGCAGGCGTTATCTACGATAACACTGGGTCATATACATGGACGTTCATAATTGGTGGCATATCGCTGTTGGTTGGGATGGCTGCATTTGCACCCCTAGCATTCCGAGATTATTGCTCTTGCCGATCGTCAAAAGCTAAGGTGCCGCAAAATGATATGACAATGGTAAATTGATATAAAGGGTGAATTCATTATAAAAACCAACAGACGAAACCTGTGACTGGTTTCCCCGACAGCATCTATACTATTGACGGTGGCACTTTATAAGTTCGCCCGCTAACTCCTCTGTGGCTTCTGATCGAAATGGCTCCATTTTCACAGGGAATGTTGAGAATGACATGAGGGTGGTCCTTAAGTGGGTGGCATTATATTTTTACCCCTTATGCCATCCTCTGGCCACATGCATATCCCGCGAGTATGTGCTCACCACGGGTATCATGCTATAGGCCGTATCTGTAATACATGATAGGGCCTAGTTTTTTCTTGCATCATTCTACATGTAGTAGGCCTAATTGGAGATGTTACGTACATCATCGTCGAAGTAGGTTGTCGTAGATCATAGACCAGGAAGCTGATGTGTTTCCAAATCATGTACATGACTTGTTATATTTTGCGGAGATCACGAAGTTTGACCCCAAGCATAGGCCTACGCGTGACGTTTCTCTAGATGAAGACCAGATAAAAGTAGCAAATAAATGCAGTATACTTTCATCGGGTCCATGGCCTAGAAAATGGAACAGGGATATAAGATCAAGTCTGGAAATTTCCTGCAAACAAATTGCCGTCGGTATGGACTCGCGGCACCTCATGACTGCAGTCGGTCCGTTGTTTTTTTTTCTAAAATGAGACTTCGCCACTGCCTGTATCATGTCTTTGTGCAAGCAAGTGAATTTGTTACATAATTGACTGCTGACCTCTTGCCTTTTTTTCAGGAATTTGATGAACAGACTGAACATGCATAGGCTTGCTGTGGGGGCTCTCTAGCACTGCAACTTCCCGTCACGTTGATGTGAGCTGGACCTCAGAAAGTCTTTTAAAGCTTTAAATTGTGGTGCTACATCAGTGACTATAAAAGTCCTCTTTGTGCGACATTTAATAAACTACGAAAACGACATACGGCAGTTATGTACTTCTTTCTTACTTAGACGAAATTTGACCAAACTGGCTTGTACTGAAGCTAACTATCACGCTATTGGTGATTGAGCATCATCATGTATTTTGTGGAAGATACAAAAATTCAAGACTTTTCTGGGGTGTATTTTGCGCAGATCTGCTGCTGTTGTCGATACCCGTGTTGGTTGAAGGTTCTGACCATTATCGGTGCAGTCTCAACAAAGACGTTTCCTGCCGATGATCGAACGAACTACATTCGTTTCTTGATAAGCTGTTTAATAAAAAGCTGCCAAGGGATCACGACGCGTCAAATATCTAGGCCTACATAGGCCTATCTGCTGACTTTGGCCGGGCCTGTTGACGATCTTGGGTTTTAATAATATCTCCGTGGCAGTCGTACCTGTTTGATGACTCATTTCCTCCCACATTTCAAAAGTCGATATACCCCTTTTCTGTAAAATGGCAACGACGCGCCATAAATCACGAAATTCGTGCAATAGTTGAGGAGCCAGAAAATCACACAGAATTTCGCGACGTTGGACAGTAATTTCGCGTAAGATCCTCTAAAATCACCCCCAGATTTTATGAAATTTTGGAAAACTGTATAATTAACTAAGCGAGGAATATTGAAAACGACGTAGAAAAATGACACGAGGAGTAGGCCGACGAACGTACTGGATTTTTTATCACGACTCTGTTTTTGAATAGATACTGCTTTATTTTTGCGTCTTGACATGATCATCCCGATGATGATCAGTGCATTGGAAACGAATATCACTACGCACGGAATAATCACATATCGTAGGTTCTCGATGAAGAAACCGAAACTGAAGTATTTGTTGACACATTTTCGCTGTCCGAATACAACGCGAGACTCGAAATATATAGCAATGTGCAGATTGGCTGCAATACTAGCAAGGACTATCACCGCGATGACGTACATCCGCTTCTTGCTGGTGAACAATGCCCGTTTGAAAGGAAACCAAACAAACATCGCCCTCTCTGCGGTGAATGTAGCCAAACAAAGTGCGGAAAACGTGGCGCCGACATTGTAACCGAACAGTAGACACTTGCACGATAGATCCGATAGGGCATAAAGGTTCACGGAGCTGTGTCCGGTGACGTACGGCATTCCGTATTTTACCCAGTCGGGAAAGGCGAGGCCGAGTAGTACCCCCGTGTCGCCAATGGTGACACAAGTGAAGTACTGCACGTTTGGGTCATTGCGTCGCTTGGAACGGTAGAAGATGATGAGTGTTAGACCGTTTCCGATCAAACCAATAAAAATAATGAAAAGAAGCAAGTACCCGTGAATGTAACCGATGATGTCAGTAACAGACATGCCGGACGACTCAATTTGTCTCTCAGTTGCTGGCATGTTCGCCGTATTATCAATTAACGGAGTCATTGCGTATCCCGTGTGGGTCAAGTCTACATCTGGAAAACTTCCTCGATCACGTGAATGTAACTGGACTACCCTTTATAGGCCCTCATGAAGTGCACAAGTCTGATTCTCTGATAAATTATCTTCTAGGGTATATAGGAAAACAAAGCGAGATACATGTAAACAGCTCGAACAAAGCTGAAAATACCAGTGATCTTGGCCTTGAAAAATGGCACTGGAGATACATGTACCTTCGGCGGTTTGCAAACGAATTAAGGGTGATAAATTTATCGCTGTTACATGTATGAATAGAATCGATTTATAAAAATGGCAACTCCGTTCCGGTGGATCTTATCTATTTTTGATGTCATCCACCATTGTTGTTATACGACAAACACGGTGTTGTTCATCCAGCAAGGCTATCTCACCCGGTGTTCAGGTGAAAAATATAACCGTACTCCTCTTGGTACTGCAAAATATGGGTTACTTTGAAGTCTAACGGCCGTAGGGATGACCTTCTCTGCCTAAAGGCCCGTCTACACGATCATACATTTGTTCAAAACATCATCATACATTTGTATGATGATGTCCAAGCTTGTTGTGGATTTCCGTCTACACAATGCAGCTAAAAGTTTGAACATCATCATACGTGTTGGATGGTATTCAGGTTTGTAGGGAAAACGGTCCACACCGATCATGAACATCATCATACAAATGTATGATGATGTAGACATAACAACTCACCTGAGATGAGCTGCCTTCACCTAATAACTGATGACTGGTGCTACTGGGTTGCTCAGGCTGCCTTGCAGAAAAGGTTTGACGTGGGCCAATCTTTCTCTCTGCTCTATTGTTGGAAAACGGCCTTGATATTGCGAAGCTATTGCACTCGGGTTGTTTTGGTAACAGCTGACAAATATGCACTTAGAGAAGATAACCGGCCTGTACCTATTACGTAGAGACGGCATTGATGTGTCCCAAAATATCAAAATTACGATAAAACAATCGTTTTGGAAGGTTAAAATTTCATGCACATAAATCTACGTACAAATCTACTCGCAGGTACATGTATTTTGATATTTCTTTATCTCTATGTTTACCTCGGTCTGAAAGCTGATTCATGGCTTATCTTTCGTTGAAGACGGGAAACAGGTTGTTGTGAGGGAGTGTTGAAGGGAAATGTTGGGCTAGGGCTGTCCTGACGTGATGATACATTCTATCAAAGTGTTTGTCATTAAAGAGTCATCAAAGATTGGTGGACCTCACGTGATAGTTGAGAACAACGCAAAATTTGATAGAAACTCGCCACCTCTGTACATCTACAGCGAGAATTGGTATAGGCTACTCGATCAGCTCACGCCATGCGCACACTGTCAACCACGCAATTCAACTTTAATTAAATTCTCCCAATCTTCAACGATGCTGGAGTAGTCGGTACAACTAATATCCCACTTGTACTTGGCATGCTTTGGGTGACCACGGCGGGAACGGGAAGGCACTTGCGGATTTGATGAGCACTACACGCACTATTCAAGTCACCGGCACACTATAATTGCTGTGGTGGTGGTTGTCCCTATCATCGAATTAAAATTTATCCCAGCCAGAAATGACGCATTCACTTGTCTGTTTTCATTTGGTGCGGATCCACGGCCAGAATCTCTCCCTGCATACTTGCCGCACATTTGCATGGCATTGTTATGCCCATGGTTTCTCTTCTTTGCCGTATCCCTCGTGATGGCGTCCATCTTTTGAAATTTCCACATAATGATAACTTCGTCACCCGCTATAGGCTAGTTCCTGCAGCCATGGTCATACCAGCGTCTTTGTCACTGGCTTTGCGACCGTGTGTTCATGATTCCTTTTCCAATTCTTTGTACATCTACCACTGCTGGTGATGTATCCATGACAAGGTAAACCATTCCGCTTCCTATCAAAGGCGTACTGATGACAAGTTGGCCGCTCGCCAGCAATAATGACAGTGTCCCAGTAGGCAGCATCAGGGATTACCCGTGATCCTGCATTTCTTTCCACCACTCATGTCCCTCAGGCCTGGCTATGTAGAACCTGACGATGACCACCGTCATCAGAATACAGATCAATAAGATAGCAAGGAACAGAACGCATATTTCCAGCCGCATTTTGACCCAGGCTTGTTCCTTGGAGTCACGAATGATCTTGTTCAGACTTTTGGCTGTCAAAGTATTGTTCTGTGGTACCTGTACGCGTCGTTGGAACTTTGACCCAAGACTTCACACGTATCACACATCGTTGTATCAACAAAGTCATGCCTTCTCCTCCCAACGTCTGACGCTATGCAAGGCAAGAAAATGATGGTCTACATACCCAACTTCAGTCCTAATTTTCCCAAACCGTTCCGTACTGATGCTCAGCGCGTGTTTCCCAAATGAATTTTCGTTTGTCCTCTGCAATATCTCAATTACACGTACCACAATGCTGATGCTAAAGAATCTCAATAAATGTTGAGAGACGTAATACATGTGTATAGCCCGCGAATTGGATGTCCGGTAACGCCGGGAGAGAAGAGTTGAGGTAATTTATAAACCTCCAGTTCACGATATCGAGACCATTATATCTAAATTGTATTTAGTCAAGTGAAGTACATTGTATTCCCAATTTTCGTTCACAGCTGCAGATACTCTTGAAATTTTCGCGAAGGCGAATTGAAGAGGAATCTAACGGTGAACTAAGTTTCCTCGGTGAATTGAAGGAAATCGATACGTCCAGTTGACTGCTCGTATTCCAACAGACCGAATGAAGGAAGAGTTATGTAGTCAACATCCTAAATCATCAGAAAATAATCCACCAAAGCCGGTCCCACGACGCTGTTGACATGTACCGCACGCTGCGCAGCCTGTTTGCCGGCTGAAGATGCTGAAGGCAATGTTTCATCCGCTTCATATTGCATCGATCTTGCAACATTCCATCACAAATGATGACTTTTCCACTCGTTTTTTGCACCACAACCCTCGAAAACCTAATAGAATGCTCCGGATTTTACTTTTGCCTGTGTTGGCCAGTGTCAGCAGATATAGCGACTAGTGTATACGCACAGCAATGCGTCACCACATCGATGGGAGAATTCCTGCACATGAAGTTCCGTCTAATGTGATGTACATGTGTCTGGATAATGTCGAGGCAAAATGACCGTTTGACTAATGCATTTGGTGTTCGATTTATTTATGATCAATTATACATATGACTTCTGCCCCTAGAGAACTGCGCTGACGTTGGTTTATAACCATGTTACAAGTGGTATCGCCAAGAGATTTCGGCCATTTTGGTGTATTATGCATCGTTAGGTCACTGGGGGAGTTACATGTAGGTCCGTCTGTATCCATATGAAACAATTTATCATTCGCCAGTCCTTAAAGGTGCTCTAGTTCGAATTGTAAACATTACGGTGTGCCACCTATTGTCAACTTCTGGTACTAACAAATCAGATAAAATCGAATTAAATCTCGCCTTTCACAACTTTTTGCTTGTTTTTGAGCGTGAAAGCATAAATATATTTCAGTTACAAGAATATTTATCAAGATATAAAAATAGATAACATTAATCTTGGTATACACGGTGCTGCCACCTGTCCGACGAAAAATAACTACATGTATTATAATCAACCATGTAAATAAACAAACCGTAATGTTTACAATTCGAACTAGGTAGAGCACCTTTAAGTCTATGTTCGCTATTTAATGGAAACAGCTTCCTAATGAGATTATGCAAGCCGACCATTCTTCATGCGAAAATTTCATTTTTGGTTGCCAATATTGTACATTCCACAGTAGAATAATTAAATTTTGAACAGAAAATATGAAGCACCAGAGGTCGTAATTCGCCAATTAACAAGATAACTCACATCTCCATGGGCATTGCTTTTAAAGCCATAATCACGAGAGCTACCGTAGCCGTCGATTCACATTTTGGTTCGAACACTCGTTGAAAAAGTCACGTGAAAGTGGCATGCTTCCATGTGAAATAATCTGATTGATGATCGACTCTGAGGCCACAACACTTGTTTTTCGTCATCTAACTTTTGTTAAGGAACTTTGTTACATTTTTGTTCAAACCAAAATGTGAATCGACGGCTACGGCAGCTCTCGTGATTGTATGGCTTTAAAATTAGATTTCCTTTCGTTATTACCAACTTTCGATGTTTATTGGGGACAACTGTTCTTAAAACTTTCTTTTTATAGTGATCAGTCTTCTTCGGTTGTATCAGACCAAAAAACAAGCTAGTCTCTGTTCCGAGAGGGGCAAATCTGAGATGGATAGCCTATTCGAGAGAAAAAATCCCGAGTCTATCTCATAAAGCACTTCCTTCCTCTGTCATCGTGCGTCAAAGCTGTCAACTTAATCGGCGAAGACGATAACTCATTAGGCTATAACTAGATGATACTGCCGGATATCCGTCAGTCGACCGTACCATTTCAAGTCATTTGAAGAGAGTTCGATGAAGATTGAGTCCTAATCAATCACACTGTGTAATTCGATTAGCAAAAACCTGAGAGTACGGCATAAGAAGGAATAATCTTTTTCGGTCGACGTGTTATGCGTTTTTGCCGATCGCCGTCATGAAGGTGAATGGAATATCACAAGATAATACAAATTATAAGGAACAGCAAGCTTCCGGCTATCAATGTTCCAAAGCGAGTGTGGCATTATTCCAAGTTGTCTTGGGTCACATATGGAAATGCAAATGACAAATCGATTTGCTGTTGAAATGGGACAGGAAGGCAACGTGTTCCGAAGATATCATGCATGAAGAATGCCGTTCATCCCAGTCGGCCAAAGTTCGGGCACGATGACGGCAGTAGAAATATGGCGGGCAAATGATTACCAAGAGAACGAAGATCTGTTTGAAAAATACCTATCACAGGAAGTTTATTCTATTGCACAACAAAATGCGCTATGAAGAGTAAAAAAGCACATATTCCCGATAACTACGTGGCCCCAAATCGTACTTACAATGTACATGTACATGTATGTTTTTTCCTTGCTATTTATATGGATTCCACCGAGGGCATTTCTTTTTGTCGCTGTTTGCAGTAAAAATACAAGCCGTTGGGAAAATTTGTGGCTGTTGAGAGAAATGTTCCTCATTTCGAGCCTCATTTCGGGCATCTTATTTTTTAATAACCCATAAAAAAAACCTGAATTTGAACAGACCCACACAAATCAGCCCCGTCCTGTGTTGGGCGTTAACTATGCAACGAGAGTTTATTGAGCACCACATCCTGCTTCACTATGCTATTAAGATGAACAAGTTACCTGGCGAAACGTCGTTTCGTTCACGTCGTAGATTCTCCCTGCCTGTCCCTCGCTGAGGTCATTTCGAAACTATTCAATTTATGGCCAAATACTTCATCACAGCAGCGAATCTTAAACATGTGGAATATAGCACTCCGGAATTTCTTATTAGTAAGGATGTAGATAACAAAATTAGCCGCTGCTGATGATTTGGCGAAAACTCCCGGCAAGAGAGTGGCGAGAGAATCTATCTTCCTATCACTTACAGCTCCGAAAGACTTCATGAACGAGACGATGGCGTACGGACTCCAACAAGTCATGTAGGTCAAGGCCATCATCAAGGTCATCTGGAATACAAGGTCAAAAAATGAACCGTTGCACAGAGGGAACGGCAGCAATTAATGTATATCACGGGTAGTGGAAATAGTAAGATTACTTGGAACAATTCACCTGCATTCATTCTCGTCAACGACAAAACAGAAAAAACATCATCATAATGGTGGATTACATTATTTTCAATATTTAAGCTGTTTTTCTCTCTTGAACTGATTACCTTGGCTAGCCGTATATCCTCTGGCTGTATTCCGGCCGACGCCTCCGCCATCCGAATGGCCCGACGACTCTTCTTGACCTCCCACATGATGAGAATATAACAGATAATCATACCACTGAATGGAATGACGAAGTCGAATATGAAGATGCAGATGATGTAGGCTTTGTTGGCGGCCGATTCGTCTTCCCAGTCTATAGAGCATGCGAGCTGGAAGAGTTGATGATAAGGACGTTGCAGCTCTATTGTTTCTGAGAGATAACGAGCCACAAGACAACAAGTGCACCAATCCTGATTGATCTCACCAGGCTTTTCTTGATCTAACCATACTCGTGGAGCACAATTAGGGAATGATATACCAGGTGCAAGTAATCAGACAACAAGACAATAACGACTGAATTACAGGTAAAAGCCGCATTGATGATTGTTTAGGGCGAATGAATTACGGCGGAATAATTCTGATTCTGAATTCTGAATGAGGGCGTTTATGCTGTAATGATCTTTGATAACTTCCTTTCGTATCGATTTGGAGATGTATTGCGGGTGTCAGCATCCGGTGGCAGAGATGATGAGGTGAAAAAAATACTGACGTGACTGAGCTGTAGAGAATGAATGGAGGGAGTGTTTTTTGTCGTCAATGCTTGAATGTATGATCCTGAGAACATCAGAAGTTCTCAACGCTTGCTCCCTTCGGACACCGTGCGGTCATGGATCGAGGATACCACTGATTACCTCATGTATAGATAATCAGTGGTATCCTCGATCCATGCTTGTATGATCCAGAGAATATCAGAGGTAGCGCTTGCTCCCTTCGGTCACCGTGCGGTGATGGATCGAGGATACCACTGATTATACCTCACGACGGTTACCCAATCCTTTTGCCTTATCAAGTTTCCAGGGAAGACTCCCTTCGTACCCCAGAAACGAACAAAAGTATGAAGATCTTCAGTATCTCAAGATGAGACGAACCCATGTCGATGAAGGACACGATCGAAATTCAAGGCCGGGGGACAGCATTAGATGCTAATGACAGCAGTAACTTACCGTAATCATCGGCAAATGAGACAACTCCCTGTAGTGACTGGATATCTATCCCATTTCTTGTTTGGGAGGGATCGCGCATTCACTGAGTTCATGCACTCAAGTTGGCTCAGCTTCAAGTGTAACTCAGGTCGTCGGAAATTGCTGAATTACATTCATTTTCAGGAATGGTACTCTCAGTGATAGCATAAAGAATATACAAAAAGCGTCGTAGCTTTCTATTGGGGGAACTCTGGATAAACCGAGCGAGGGTTTCTTCGCGAAGGTTTTCGGTTAAACGGCCTCACCTTCATCCCTTCTAGGGTATAACTGCTCCATCCAGCCAGGGGACACGCTGCCCAGAAAATGGCACAGAGCCATATTGCTGGGATGACTTTTACCGGGTTACATAGTGCTGAAATGGATAAAACTAGTTTCCAATACACAGGCTACGTTATAGGAGAAGGTGCTACAAAGTTATCCGATGGCTAGACTTGCGTGTGTTTAACAGTTTTTCACCTACACCCTTGTGCGAATTAATTGAATAAGATTTGATCTTTGATTACTCTGGAACATTGTATCTCCGCAATGGATGGCCCAATTTTGAAGCGCTTTCATCATGTGGCAGGAGACCAAGTTAGCTATTAATCCAGTAACGCTTTTTGTAAAGAAGTTTCAAAATCTCATTTCATTCTCCAGATATACATGTGTATCAAATATAGTCTGACTCAACCTAGAGGTAACATGAAAGGAATTTGAGTTATGCGAGTTATGGGAAATGTGACATGAACTGTGGTTTCTTAATATACCCAAATAATCCAGGTGGAGAGGGTCTCTAATAGCCATTGAATGCAGAGTGTTCTAAACCACAAGGCCTTGCATTTCACTTGTGGTCAATGAATGGTCTATTTCGCATTCCAAACATTCCTTTCATGTTACCTCTAGGTTGAGTCAGACTATACCACAATTTTGAAATTGTGATATATCTCAGAAATGATATGAGATTTTCAAAAGCGTTTTCACTGAAAATCGTCGAATGAGGTGTAGTTTCATGCCAACATTGAAAAAGCCAAAAAAGTGAAAGAATGAAAATGGTGAAAATGTGCTGTTTACTTTGATACCATGAATTTGATAATTCAAAATATCAGATAAACATCAAATTTTCATGCTAGCGGATTGATTATTGCTGCCCATATGCTGAAAACCGCATCAAAATTGGGTCAACCATTGTGGATATAATCAAAGATCAAACCGTATTCAAATAATTTGCACAATACTGCATAATAGGCGCTTTTGATTATTATTCGACATGGCATCTGCGATATGTTATCAGATTCTCATCAATACCGGAAGAATAACAGTTGTACATCAAAATAACACAACCATGTCAAGGAGCTACATGTATTTCGCCACGGCCCGTTTATCGCAGGCCGGAGTGGACACAATAGTCATATTTAATGTCCACATTAATTCCAATTTTATATCCACATTAAATCACGAATTTGTGTCCACACTAATTCAACCAATCGCAGCTGAGTTTTAATGAGGATATAAAATCGCACTTCTGATTTAATGTCCATATAAATTCCTATTTTATGTCCATATTAAATCGGGAATTTATATCAACATAAAATCGACCAATCACGGACAAGGACTTTTGGACGAAAGCGAGTGTTCCCGGTCACTTCCGTCCACAATTCCATCGCTTCCTTCCTAAAATCCGTCTTGGAATTGTGGACGGAAGTGGCCGGGAACACTCACTTACGTCCAAAAGTCCTTATCCGTGATTGGTCGATTTTATGTGGACATAAATTCCTGATTTAATATGGACATAAAATAGGAATTTATTTGGACATTAAATAAGGAGTGCGATTTTATATCCATACTAAAGAGTTAGCTGCGATTGGTTGATTTAGTGTGGACATAAATTCGTGATTTAATGTGGACATAAAATCGGAATTAACATGGACATTAAATATGAATTGTGTCCACCCCGGCCTGCGATACCCGTTCAGGGGTGTCAGAACCCGGTGTAACGTTTTTCCTTGTGGCCCGTGTGCCAGTGTGACATTACATAATGCCTGGCTTTCACTGACGCTACGAATGTCCCGAATCGCCCCGAATCTGAAAGTTGTCGAGTTCGCAGATAATTCTCAAACGATTCTTGCAGTTCCTAAGTGATTCTTAGTTGATTCCTGAACATTCGTACTGTTCGCGTGAGTTTCTGTTTGTCAAAAACTTTCGTGGGAGCGTTCACGAATTCCACGACACAAATTCAACTACGAAATACAAATTCAAAGAATCATGTAAGAATTGTACGAATAAGGTACGGCTCACTTACGAATATTCGTGGCCGATTCGTGATAGATCCGTACTTGATTCATAAATACATTCGGGACATTCGTGCCTGTTTCGGGATGTTTTCGGCGTGGGTCCACAAATTTGATGGAGACACGAATGGCCAACAATAGCCCAGAATGCAAAAGAATCGACTACGAAGCTGTTACGGACGATAAGAAAGGGTTACGAAGTGTTTACGATCTATACGAATTTGAAATTCCTATAGATCGTGGTCGATTCGTGACCGTCGCACGAAAGTTTTTGACAAACAAAAACTTTCGTGGCGACTCGACGAACTCGCACGAACTGTAGGAATGTTTTAGGAATCAACGAAGAATCATTTAAGAACTGCAAGAAACGTTTGAGAATTATCTACGAAGCGGCGGACAACTTTCTGATTCGGGACATTCGTAG
This sequence comes from Notospermus geniculatus, assembly GCA_002633025.1. Lineage (NCBI taxonomy): Eukaryota > Metazoa > Nemertea > Pilidiophora > Heteronemertea > Lineidae > Notospermus > Notospermus geniculatus. The sequence continues at coordinate 41,281 of NMRB01000120.1, read as the reverse complement.
CGTCAGTGAAAGTGGGGCATCGTGGACCCACGCCGAAAACAGGCAGGAATGTCTCGAATGTATTTACGAATCAAGTACGACTATTCGTAAGTGAGTCGGTACCTTATTCGTACAATTCTTACACGATTCTTTGAATCCGTACTTGTTTCTTAACCCATTCTTGACATTCGGCATATTTTTCAAGCCGATTAACCACGAATTGGAAAATTTCAGATTCGGGGCGATTCGGGACATTCGTAGCGTCAGTGAAAGCCAGGCATTACAGTGTACAAGGCGCGACTTGAAAATGAGCGACACACAGAGAAACAGCGAGTCTGTTTCCCAGTGTGCCGGGTTCTAAACAATGGGAGTCGCACACAAAAACGGCAACACTTAAAAAAAGTTACACCTACATGTAGTCGTCATGTTGAGAGCGCGTTGAATTACGTTGGTCATACCTAAATAGTTCGATCTCTTTACGATGAGTTCGTATCTTGCAGCAGCAATGAAGCAGTGAGTGTTCATTGATGTCAGTCCCGTGGTAAACGCTAAGAATCCTGCCAACTGACATACTCTGTAATCAAACGACCAACAATGCTGAAAAAGTGATGATCAAAGTTGAATTTTACCCTGAATATCAGAATAAGTGGCTACTTTTTGCAGAATGACCACGGCAAACGTCGTTACCACGTCAGGGCTTTGATCGTTCATCCTCCTAGATACCAAAGAATCGTCGATATTAATTAACAGCTTCCTGGCAGAGTAGCTAGGAAAGGAAATGACTGTCATTGGATTTCTTTGGGAACATCGCGTCGTCCTTAATCGATCCCTACCTGGATGCAAATACTTTCTCCTACGAACTTTTTGTCCTCATTAGCATAACTGCATGCGCAATTCAACATCGTTTTTTGGGAATAAAATTTCCGTACCCCGGGATCACAACATCTGAGTACATGAACTTTATGACTTTGTTACATTGAAAACACAAAGAGTATACGATAGGCCTATGTACATGTACACTCATCCCAAAAAATAAATGGACAAAAGTTTTTGTCTTCTGTTGCTGAGGTGTATGCACACGATGGGGTTGCAGCTTTGATACCTGGCCCTTGAACATCTCCTCTGTATGTCAGACAGGAAATTTCATGGAAAAAAATAATTATCATGAAAATATCACTATTTTAAAATATCATCAAGATTGAGATTTTTGAAATCTTAACATTTTTTACCAGAAATGACTTTTCAAGTAATCTATGGAAAATTCTAAGAAATACGGTGAAGAAAGTGTTTGAAAATCTTGGCTTACTTTGATGATATTTGAGATTATCGAAAATATCAAAAATCTGAAATTTGAGATTTTCCACGAAATTTTGGGTTGAGGTGTTAACCTTCGCTAAAGGATTAAATCGGTCACAGAGAAATTAAACTTTTTCTTTAAATTGTGTTGAAAAGTGTCCCGTTTTTCATGCATAATTCCTTGAATAACACAGAATTAGGGCAAATATTCTTCAGTAATTTCTTCACCATGAGTCTTAGAACTCTTCATAGATTCATGATAAATTTGTTTTTTATGAAAAACTTCAAGATTTCAAAAATCTCATTTTCAATGATATTTTGAAACAGTGATACTTTCACGATATTTTAATTTTTTCCTTAAAATTTGCTCTTGGACATATATACATGTAAGAGATGTTGAAGGGCCATATATCTGAGCTAGAACCCAAAATTATGCATCACTTCCTGTGTACAGAGTTAAAAAACCACTGTCCGTTTATTTTTTGGGATGAGTGTACGTACAATAGGCTACGTCGTTGTTGAAATAATACTGGGCCTCATTGTCAAGATCGGCAGTCGAGGTTAGCCGAATTACCTTGGATACTGTCACTAATGGTGTTTAAGAACAATGTAAAGTGGAAGCAATGCAATGGCTGTTTCCCGATATTAATCAAGATCAGCCGACAGCCGAGTTATAGAAAGATGAATTTAAAGGTCAGCTGTGCATTTTCGGGGTTCGACTCCAGATTTTACGTGAATAGGGGAGAATACAACCACAGTGCTGACGGTCAGATCCTGGACTACACAGTAAATCGACGGGAGCCAAACTGATGATTACAATTTGTACGAGAAACTGCATGAGGCCAGATGGTATATATCACCAAAGTTTGGGTACCAAATTCAAAGCCAACGATGAGAAGAGAAAAGGCCCCGCAGTCGAACGCCGACTTATTGTGAGACGGTGGTTGGGGGCGGTGGCCGGGCCTCCATGGTACAGATCCCCGTGTATACCACGCGCACGAACGTATCAAGAAAATTTCAAAGGACCCACAATTTGGAGGCGACTTACCATTATCATGGCGGCTGAACTTAAGATTCCCGTGGAGCATAGCATTCCGATGTCAGAAACGGCCAAGTTGATGAGGAAGGCATTTGATGGCGTCCTAAGGCTCTTACGGGTGATCCATGCCACCACCACAGAACCGTTCCCGAAGATCCCGAGAGCAGCTGCAAAAATGACACGGAAATGATCGAAATTGTGGAACAACGCGTCACTAAATATTCGGCGATTTATTCAGAATGGATCGCCATAATCTGACTCAGTCGCTCGGTACGTTGAGCCAGTGATCAAGTCATCAATGTTCAACAAGTCATCAAGTCATGGCAACGTCGACACCTTAGAAACAATTTTGTGACGGGAATTTTGTCATGACAGTGCGAAAGCCTGAATTACACATACATGTACATGTATCGGCCAAGTACAATGACTGGCAGTTTTGCACGTGTTGTGGGGACGTCACTCGCTGGGCCTTAATACAGTAATATACATGTATGTTCATGCTGTCTGTGAAATCCATTGAAATTAGCAGAACCTAAGTGCGGCCAATCGGAAAGGGTAACAAAAAGGAAATTTAACGATGCTAGTTTTCAATATTATCTGATCATATTCATTTTAAGTGTCCTGTAACATCATCGGTGTAACTAACCTCATTACATGTATAGGCCTACTTAACGAGATACTGAGGCCTACCAAATGAGTCGTTGGTTGATCATCCTTGATTTTTACTCGCGTATGGAGCCCAATAGAGAGGTTGCGCAGCGGCCCGACTCCGACTCCGACTTCAACTACGAGAATGAATTGCAGTCCGCTATGGACATCCTTGATAAAAACGATTTTATGGAAGTTTTCAAATCGTCAAACACCATAAATTGAAGGCAGAAAAATTTGGCCTTATAAATCGGAAGTGCGGATAAATAATGAATATTGAAGTCGTAATCCTAGTCGTTACGACTTGAAACACGACCACCTACAATATTTGCGATTTACGTGCACTTCCGATTACGAGTCAAATTATTCTGCCACAAAGTTATGGCATTTTACGATTTGCAATTGTCTATCAAATCGTTTTTATCAAGGATGTCTACAGCGGACCCTGCAATTCATTCTGGTAGTTGAAGCCGGAGTCGGAGACTCCGAGGGGAGTTGGAAAGCTGCGCAACCTCTATATTATGTTGAAATTTTCGCGTGAAACAGGAAAAATTAGACAGTTTTCGCAAAGCCCCCGAAACGCCGACGCGAATGTCCATCCTTTTGTTCGGTGCTTTCTGGTACAACACTATAAATTGGTGTTGGGAGCTATTTAACACCCTTTTTAACACCACTTTTCTGGCTGTGAGCTTCGTGGCATCGAACACTGGGATTGCCGTTCGCGTCGGCGTTTCGGGGGACTTGCGAAAACTCCCTATTAATAGGGAGTTTAAGAAATCAAACGATAAACGTTAACTTTATGACAACGTTATTTTTTGTACCGACAATGCAATACCGTATATAATCTGGTGAATTCGCAGTATGAAAAATAACGCTGTCGTAAAGTTAACGTAAAGTTAACATTTGATTTCGTAAACTCCCTAATGTTGATCCCCGCACTGATAAGATGTAGTGAGTTAGTACGCGTACGCTCCTCCATCGGCCTGAACACTCATTTCATTATTTGACCCCCTAGGCCAGTAGAGCCTACGATTCAACGTCAGGTTTGGTGGTGACATAGGACAAAATTTTATTTGAAAAAAGCATACTCACTTATAATTGCTAAGTATCCTCCTATAACGTTCAGAACGACCGGATCAGATGATTCGCTCGTGCTGTTCTGGTTACACTCCATGGGCTACTCCTCTAAATCGTAGTTCACCTTTCGAACTAACTCAACGTATGACTAGGCGCGATGGACTCAACCAAAACGGTACCGGTAGCGTTGTCATGGAAACGTCGTTGTTAGGGCCTGCCGTCGTTTTCTTACACTAAATTGTAACATTTTGGCGACTTCTATTGACTTTGATCAATGCTATTTCGAGTTGCATGACCAACGTTTGAATGCTCTAATTAACACCTAGTTGAACTGTGTCTTTGATGAAGATCAGTGAATGAAGTGTTGGTGTGTCGGGTGCATGCCGGACTTGACTGCTGATTACGAGGTTGTGTTAATGAATGATTTGTTCATTATGGACGCTGCACCAAAGGATCAAATTCTGATTTCAGCAGCCAATCCGGTTTCACCGAAGCCATTTGTTGGCAACAATTCTCGTCGCTAATTTCAAAAGCGACCAATCAACTAATCTTTCATTATGAGTAATCGTGTCTTGAAGTTTTCGACGACTCGATGTGGCAGTGACAAATAAATGGATACAAAGTTCTTGACGGTACAGATACATGAACGCCACACAGACAGAATGAGAACCCTTCGTAGGGGTGCCACGCTGGTGGGTTAATTTGAATTTCGAAACAAATTCAGGGGATTGGTTACTTTGTGAAATTAGTGATGAATTATAAACATTCGTGATTCGAATTCAGAAGATGATAGGTCTTATGTTTTATGTATCCAAATTCAGGACCTACATCGTATGAAGTAAACATTGCCCGAATAGGAGCAGTCAGCCGCGCATATTGCCAAAAGATGGCAGCAAAGTTCTAGCGGACCAATACACAGGAAAATCCACGTGAGTGGTGCTCGGTCAAGAATGAATGGATCCGCTATATGCATTAAATTGGACCGTAGTGACACCTAGTGGTCAACTCGCTGACAGTTCCTATTCTATAAAAGATCTCGGCTACCAGCGTAGCCAGATCGTCATCCACTAGAGTTCCATCTATCGGCTGCACTGACGTTGAACAAACTGTAGAGATGCCGGTTTACTATAGCTGGCAGCACACATAGGCTACAAATGATCTTGCGTCCCCAGTTGGCCGGAATAGAAATAGCACAGTCATCGACTATAGTCGTTTTGTGATGACTGTACTATTTCTATTCCGACCAACTGGGGACATAAGGCATGTAAGCCTATCCTTTCAAAGTGAGGTCATTACCTGCAAACTAGGTATATGAGCCTATGTTGACTCTGCATGACGTAGTGTTATTTGGCAGGTTTTCAGTTGATTCATTGGGGACATTCCCATTTGCTGATATTTTTCCACCAAACAAGCCCACAAATGATATCAAAGCATACCTACTCTACTTGAGGTGGCAGCACTCGTACACAAATTCATGTCCGCGAGATTTGAAATCGCCTGAGGGGTGTCGCTTCCATGAAACTCGCAGCGAGGCAGCACATGCACATGGCGTTAGCTCTTGGTCATGATCTCATTCTCACTGGATTTCCGTATATGTGTGGGCTGTCAGCGTGAAAGAAATGAAATGCAAGACGAACAACAAGAGTCTCTAATATCCTAATCCCTCGTTGGACGATAAACCGGACTAGATTCCTGGACCCATATTCATAAAACTACTTAAAGGTGCTCTAGTTCGAATTGTAAACATTACGGTTTGTTTATTTACATGGTTGATTATAATAGTTATTTTTCCTCGGACAGGTGGCAGCGTGTATACCAAAACATTAATTTTATCTATTTTTATATCTATCTTGATACATATTCTTGTAACTGAAATATATTTATGATTTTACGCTCAAAAACAAACAAAAAGTTGTGAAAGTCGAGATTTAATTCGATTTTATCTGATTTTTTAGTACCAGAAGTTGACAATAGGTGGCACACCGTAATGTTTACAGTTCGAACTAGAGCACCTTTAAGTCTAAGTGTGACACTTATCCTTTGTTCAACACAAAAGATAAGTTTCACACTTTGACTTAAGTATGTTTATGAATATTACCCCTGGAGACATTACATACATACATGTAAATTGTTCAAATAAGCGCAAAAGAGGACTCAACCTCCAAACACGTATTTATTACATGTAAGTAATGCTTTTATTGACAAAATATCCCCATCAAGTCATATGAAAAGGATTCTGTTGCAACGGAACTGAAAAATAGGTACCGGTAGCCTATACATAGTAATCGATAGTACACCGCCTATCAATCCATTGAATTTCTTTACGGTTACGTAAGGTCACACCCTTTATATAAAGCACACGATACATAGTATGAGCTATTTGAATCGCGAATTATGGAAGTCATATGAGAAATATAAGAAGGCCTTTTTCGGCAATTTTCGGTCAGAGCTGACGATTTTCACGAAACATATTCTGTAGTGCCCTGAACAATGCCGGCAAGGACAGCAATAAGGCCAAGATGAAACGTGTGCGTTTTGGTTTCTATGCTCTTTAATAAGTCCAACCACTTTTTGGGGACTTTGAAAGAGAAAACCCGAAAGGACCAGAAGCCCCCAAAATTGGATTAATCACGAAGACCGGCAGCCATGACACTTGACCAAGACCTTCCAACTGCTATACACAGGTTCCGTTGTGTTGCCGCACGGTGGCGTTATTTGTCCCTTTTGCCGAATCCAGCCAGTATTCTGACCCACGTACGCGGTCCTTCTTGCAGCATACGCGACCAAACAGTTTCATGAGTTGGGCTCTAAATACCTTTCCTGTAATACAATAAATGTAGAATTTGCATGCATAGTGTGACATTGCGAACTCCTGCAGACACGTTCGTATGGTACCATAGATAAAATGTCTGTGCCATGTTCCGTCCGATGGGACATCTTCCAAATCGATGGTCAAACTCCCAGGTGGAAACTGAAGAAACAAGGCATATACTATGGTAACTGGGAGCGTGGTCAATATCAAGTAAAATGATACTGCTAAAAGCATGATAGTAGTCGCGCTTGTCTTCCCACTCGACTTGGTATTCAAGAAAGCGGGTTCGGATTTTGACAGCTTCCTCGCTTCTATTATCACAAGAATGTTAAAAATCAGCACAACAAGTGGCACAAGCGCGAAGACTAGCAGTTCCGAGAGCCATGTCCATATGAACCATAAAGACTTGGTGTCCCCGACCAATACCTCGGGTCTAGTTTCACAACCCCTTTCGAAGTAGTATTTGTAGAAGTAGCCCTGTATGACGGCGAGCAGTATTGATATCACAACCAGTAATACAACCACTTTCGTGGCCCGCCGCACCGTGCAGTATTTCTCCCTCTGAAACGGATGGCAGACACTGATGTATCGTTCCACGGTGAAGCCTAAGACAAGTACCGGTGACATGTACTGCACGGCCAGAAAGAACACNGCAGTCTCGGGGGAATTTCTCTAATTTCGATTGGGGTGTCATCTGTGAATAGCCAAACAAACTGAACATACCTTCTGTATAGGGCAACGATGGTCGCCTACAGCAGTTGCCAGTTCGGGCGACGATCGTCACCTACGGCAGTGAAAAGGGTTTAATATACTGAAACCAAGTTATCATTGCTTCTATTTCTGATTTCAGGCTTGTGCGAGATTTGCGTGGTAAATCAGAAAAAGTCTTCAAAGCCTACGTGTCGCTGTTCATGCGCCATCTTTGCGAACCCGGCGCCGACAACTCGGACACCTTCGCAGACGGCGTACCGCGCGAGGGTCTCTCCCGACAGCACGTTCTGACGAGGATTGGTATTATGTCGCTGGTGAGGAAGAAGGTGCAGGAATTCGAGACGATAAATGGTACACATAGCATGCCGTACATGACGGCGACGGAGGCGTTGGATAAACTGAAGAACGGGAAGGAATCCGCTGCCCCGTCACCGGCGCCGTCTACGGCCAGCAACAAGGAGGATAAGAAGGACAAGAAATCAAAGACAAAGAATGGAAATGTAAGGTTTTACTTTTCTTTTTCTAAGGATGGCGTTAGAAATGATTACCCTAGCTGAAGAAATTGATTTTGTGTAAAGGCTGGCGCCATGTGAAGACAACGTACAAGTACCATGATTGTCGCGATACCCTGTAGAATGTGTCTTTATGTAATCTGGTTAATGATGACTGTGCCAAGAATTCAGAGATGAGACTTTTCCATGGAAATGCGGATTTCCGCGGTTGAGAGGCAAAATATTGGGTCTTGAGAGTCATGCTGGACATCAAGTCGTACAGAATAGATTGACGAAGCCAGACACGTGCCCGACGATAAATCAGTTCCGACTATCCATCTGAACCTCGCTCTCACTCATCAGTCTAGATTGGTACCACGATCCTCCGCTAGATGGATATCCAATCTATCATCATCTACCAATACATAAACATGCGGAAACGAAGAACCAGTCTCATTTTGGCCGGAGTTCCGAATCTCCTCTTGGTTCTCTGGTCTGGTTCGTGGAATCGGGCGATGTCGTAGCTCGGCTTATTCGACTGAAATGCCAGGAAATCGCGTCTACGTTGTTCCAAATTCAAAAAATTTTCTCGCACAAGGGGGGACACCACCCTCACTCAGGCTCGCCCCGACTACCGCGTTTTTGATCTAAACTAAGTCTCATCTCTAGGTATTGAACCAACTACCTCTGAGGTGAGGGGGTGGGAATATTTCCACTGCTCCACTCAGAGAGCCAGTGATGGAAAAATTTCTGATACTAGGTTATTTTGGATGTATTTCTAGGGTAAAGATGAAGAAGAGACCTCTGAGGAGAAGAAAGAAAATGGTGCTGAGGAGAGTGTGAAGAAAGAAGAGGAAGGAAAGGAGGAGGAGGGAGAAAAATCGGAGAAAACGGAAGAAGTTGAGGTGAGTGGAGTTTCAGTTCTTGTTGACATGTTTTAAGTGGCTGTGTTTTCACTTGTGGCTGAATGACTAAGAAATGATACTATACCCAGATATATTAATAGCACAAGCATCTTTTGGGGGTCATATTTTCGCTCACTTGCAAGATACTGTACAACCCTAATTGTTTGTGTGCCATTTATTTTCGCGACTTTCGTGTAGGGCCTGTCATTTGTGTAATTAAAAGGAGCTAAATTTATCCAACGCGAAAGAAACTTGAACCAGCCACCTGAGGGAACATTTGACTAGGGCCTAAATAAAACAAAAACGATGATTCATCAACCAAGCTCTCTGAGGGGCAGTAGGTCAAACAGGAAATTATTACCAGGACACCTAGTAACTGGGAAGATCAAAGCTGGTCTTTTCTAGGATGCAGTTGCATTGATCATCCAATTGCAAAGTTAAATGGATGCGTAATCTCCGAGTCTGGCCTATCACCAACTTAAATGGATGCTAAAAATACCTGTCCTACAGAGGTTGACCATAAAATGTGAAAACAGCTCTTATACTGATGGGAAACCACCGAGAACCGCTGTGGCGGGTTTGGACCTTTAATGCAGTATGACTGATTCATTTTGATGGTTGGACATTGTTCTGTCTTCTAGATGAAAAAAGAGACTGAAGAGAGAACAGAGGAACCGATGGAGACGGATGAAGGGAAGAAAGAAGGTGACAAGGCGGAGGTGAAGAAGGAGTCCGAAGATGGAGAGAAGGAGGGAGAGGATGAGAAAGAGAAGATGGAGACGGATGATGTGAAGAAAGAAGTGGAGGAGACGACAGATAAAGGTTGGTAAAATACGAGGTGGAAAGCAAATCAAACAGTTGGCTGACTACCCTCTGTTGTTTATGAGTTTCGATTGCCCTGCAGATCAGAGAGTGCCCCTCCAGTGGCCCCCTATCTGTTAAATGAAGAATGGGTCTGAGGTATACATACAGAGACTTATGTCATTGTGGAAGAAAGGGTCAGGGAGTTTTCCATTATTGAGAATTACTCAACTAATGTTTTGTTTAAGGAATTAAACAAAGTGAGGCGGAGGGTCTTGATTGCGACACCAAACCTGCGAGGGTGGAGCTAAAATGTAGTCTAAACCCGAGGCGCTTCGCCGAGAGTTTGGACGGAATTTTTGCTCCACCCTCGCGGGTTTGGTGTTGCAACCAAGACCCTCTGCCTCGGGTTTAATTCCTTAAACAAAACATTAGTTGAGTAATTCTCAACAATGGAAAATTCCCTGACCAAACATTCATATTTACGTTCAGTGCAGTTTGATTGCAAATAAAATGTTCACAGTCAATCAGACACGACATCCGGATCAGGGAAGACGCGACGTCACTGAGTCACGCACTGTGTAACGAACCTGTACATCATGTACATCCATGTCCAGCAGTAACAGCAAGCTGCAAGAGTCGAAATGAGATAGCAGGGTGCTTTCTTCAACGCACTTGCCACACGATATTTAGCTAATGATACAAAACATAGTTGGGATAGGTCACTGAGTATCCATCTCGCCGGCATTCTTTGCACTGCCTCTGAATGCTCGAAATGAGAAATGGTGGAGGCCATTTAAAACACTGAACGGGTTCTTGGTTGTGTCACCCAAACCCACTGCACTCAGAATGAGGCTAATGCATTATCCATTTGAAACTTACACACGAGATACCAAGGTATAATAGAATTGTGAATTAATTTAGTGTATTTTTGTCCTGTTCAGAAACTGGTGAAAGTCTGAGCTCGAAACCAAAGGAGAGTGAGGAAACGGCAGAGTCAAAGGAAAAGGAAAAGGAAGATGAAAAGGAAAAGGAGGATGAAAAGGAAAAAGAAGAGAAATCATCGGAGGAAAAGGTGAATGGAGAGAAGAAAGAAGTCAAGGAGGAGAAAAAAGGTGAGTGGGTTTACCTGATTGAAGATTAACTCTATTAACACCTGGAGGCACCCAATGGCAACTGCAGGTGTTATAGGGTTAACCCTATATCAGGTGTTATAGGGTTAAGGGGGTTGAGACGTGTCAAATTCAGGACCAAGCTAAGGGATAATCTTCTGAATTCTCTTTCAGAGGAAAAACCAGAAAAGGAGGTGAAAACAGAAAAAAGTGAAGAGGAAATGAAGAAAGAAGAACAAAAACAGAAATTCATGTTCAATATTGCTGACGGTGGATTCACAGAGTTGCATACCTTGTGGCAGAATGAACAGAGGGCGCTGTCGATCGGCCGAGAACACGAGGTCTGGCATCGACGTCACGATTACTGGCTCCTCGCTGGTATTGTTACGTATCCTTTTGGTTCAACAGGTTCATTGTGTCTCACAGGTCGGCGCTAGGCGGCGCTTGGTGTGCACGCACCAACCTGTGTCCACGCGCGGCGCATCACACCAAAATTTGTTCGTTTCTAAATACGCGAGCCAAATCACAACTTGAACTCGGTAATCACGTGATCTACTGCGCCATGAACATAAATCCTAGGAAAATAGCGATATGAGGCTTATTATGGTCCCCACACCACAAGTGTGGGGACCATTTTGTTATTACTCAGTCAGGAAAATTCTGCTTCTTTTTCTTCCACACATCACGTGACATCAGTTGGGACGCGAGTCCCACTAATCCGCTCATTGCATACCAAATCAATCACCACCACCACTTACTTCATGTTTGTATCCAGTGCAGTGGACCAAAAATGTTTCAAAATCTGAACATATATCATGATTTTGAAGCGATTTTTGGTCATATTTTGCACGGCTCGTCTCAGAGTCGCAC
>NMRB01000120.1:7926-29085 GCA_002633025.1 Notospermus geniculatus | reverse complement strand
CCCCCCCCCCCCCCAGTCAAACTGAGGAAAGATCTCACAATTTGACCCAGTCTCCACCCTATTAAGCAAATTTCACCCTTTCACTCAGCAGTGAACCTTCCATTCAGTTTTCCTGTCTGGGGACCATCAAATTTGCTGTCAAGCAAATTTCACAGTTCTAGTTTCTTGCAAACTTTACAAATAATTGACTGATATTTCATTTCGGATGACAAATTGTCAAAGATATGACATTGTTGAGAAGAAAAGGATGATATTTGGGTTATGACCCCGGCATGGACATGAACTGGGGAATCGGACTGCCATCTTGAAAATGCAACAAGTACTGGTAGTCCCAAAATTTCCCACGATGCCTTGAGCGTGCGGTGACAGGTCAGTGCGAGGTACGAGCGCTACCTGTCGTGACAATGTCAGCAGGTTTTCAGTGGGGTCACGCCCGATAATCTTATGTCAGCATTGGTAGAGTGGTGAAGTGGAAACAGATACCCATCACTCATCACCTCTGAGGTTACGGGATGGATTTCCTGTTGGCCCCATTCTCCATGTGACAGAGAGTTGGGCTACCATAAAGCGAAATATTTTCGTGTCCTAAATGTTTGCGAATGGCCTAAAAATACAACATTTGCAGGGAGAAACATTCGCGGTAAAGGGCCTTATAAAACTTTTCTGCAGGGAAATATATTTGCGAGTGTCGCACCCAGAATCATGAAGAAGACACCACATGCACTTCTCAGGAAGCAGGACGCTATTGGCAGGACCTGTACTAATCAGCTGCATACGGCAATGCTTGTTATGGTGCTGATGACTCATCGATAAAGGATTTAGCGGGGAACAAAATTCGTGTTGCGTATGGCAGGTGTCAACGGTAATTAGCATTCGCGGAGAAAAAATTTAGTGAGTGCCGCAGCAATTCGCAATTTTCGCGAGAATTTTGGTGAAAATATTTTGCTTCACCATGTTTACGGTATCAATACCACATTTGGAGCATGGCCTTCAGTTTGATGTTTTATTCCTTGATGCTAGACAGTCATGGTTATGGACGATGGCAGGACATCCAAAATGACATACGATTCCAGATCATAAACGAACCGTTCAAAACAGAACAGGGCAAAACAAACTTCTTAGAAATCAAGAACAAATTCTTAGCCAGACGATTCAAGGTAGGTCTTGATTGAAAATTATACAATGTACCGGTAGGGGAAATACTTCTTAGCATGTGAAAGTTTGAAATTTTGCTAGCTTGTGTTGTGTTGACCAAACATGTCTAATTTGGTCCATTGGCAGTGAACCTCAGTGGGCCTGTGTACGGCATGGAGAGAAAATGATTATTGGTACACTTTGCTCCCTGTTCGTTTATCAACATGTGGCTTGTACCTTAACCAACATCCCGTAAGATCAACTTTTAGAGGGTGCATTACAGAGATGAGACTTTTCCGCGGAAACGCAGGTTTCCACGGTTGAGAGGTGAAATATTGGGTCTTGAGATTCATGCAGATCTGTAATAAAAATTGCCAGGGGGGGAGGTGCGACTTGATGCTCCGCTGGGCGTCAAGTTGCCCAGATTTGAATTGACGAAGCCAGACCCGTGCCCGCCGATAAATCAGTTCCGACTATCCATCCGAACCTCGTTCTCACTCGTCAGTATAGATTGGTACCACCATCCTCTGCTTGGTGGATATCCATCTAGCGGAGGATCGTGGTACCAGTCTATCATCAGTCGTACTAGCATCCACTAATACATAAACATGCGGAAACGAAGAACCAGTCTCATTTTGGCCTGAGTTCCGAATCTCCTCTTGGTTCTCTGGTCTGGTTCGTGGAATTCGGCGACGTCGTAGCCTGGGATTATTCGGCTGAAATGCCGGGAAATCGCATCTAAATGTACGTTGTTCCAAATTTAAAAAATCGCGCTCCTCTGCTCCGCCTTCGGTCGAGTTCCACGGTTTTGATCTAAACTTAGTCCCATCGCTGCATTTACTGATATTTGATAGGGAAAATGTACTGATTCTCAAGTTTTGTGGCACCTTTATTCTGTGTCTTGACTCGTCATATTCTGTTTTTGTCAGCTCTTGGAACAAGCCCTAGTCATTGAAGAACAGCTGAGAAGAGCCGCCTACTTGAATCTCACACAAGATCCAAATCACCCAGCCATGGCACTCAATGCAAGGTAAAGTATTATTGGGAATTCAGGAGCCACTGTAGTGTAGTGGCTCAGGTCTCCGTGGAGCCACGGTGGTGTCTTGGTTCGGGCCTCAGACTAGCGGTCAGAGGGTCCCGGGTTCGAATCCCACTGGGCAGGAGACTTTGGCTAAGTCTCTTTACATGTACCTCAACTGCCTCCCCCACCGAGGTTTTAAAGGGATACCTAGCTGGCAGAGATGGTTTATGTGAATGTCTCTAGTCATGTGCACTTTGTGGCAGCCGGACTGCAATACTTCCTGGGAAGTGGAGCTTGATCTGGATTGCAGTAAAAGGTGCTGTATAAGTGCTCACATTATTATCATAATTGATAAAGGAGTTTATGATGCAAATAATATTATCAGAACTTCTAAGAAATTGTGAAAAAAATGAAACTTCACGAAGTGTTATAATTTCACCTGTGGTGTTGACTCTGTCCTTATGACACCCCCATGTGACTGACGAGGTCAAAAAATTCTTCCTGCAGGTTTGCCGAGCTTGAATGTCTCGCTGAGAGCCATCAACATTTATCAAAGGAATCGTTGGCAGGAAACAAACCAGCGAATGCTGTCTTACACAAAGGTAAGTGTCTCAGTTACCACGCTTCGATCTACAATAGACATCCTGCGAAAGTCAGCCATGACAGCTCAGAGGGGGTAAACATTAACCTCGGCCTAGGGGGCCTAGTGCATTTGTACAGTTGGCTCCTGTGCTTACCGTCTGTAAAATGCACTGGGCCCAAGGTTTGTTTACCCCTTCTGACCTGTCATAGCCGACTTTAGCAGGATGTCTGTAGGAGCAGTCAGCCGCGCGTATTGCCAAAAGATGGCAGCAAAGTTCTAGCGGACCAATACACAGGAAAATCCACGCGATTGGTGCTCCATCAAGAATGAATGGGTCCGCTATATCCATTGAATTGGGCCGCAGTGACACCTTTTGGTCAACTCACTGACAGCTCCTATTGAATGATAGCTGGTAAAGTGATACAGGCTGTCAGAGTGACAACGTGGAAATATTGACACCTGTCATTTCTTGGGGTTGTGAGTTCAATTTCTGAAGTAAGACTGTTCATGTGAAACAAAGGGCAAGTCTCTGTTGGGCAGTGGAAGTATCTTCTGGGTGTTCTGGTTCCTTCCTCTATCTACTTACTATACAATGTCTTTGGAGCCAATGTCCAAAATACATTAAAAAAAATGACACACAAAATGACAAGTATAAGTAAAGATGTCTCCGAATTTTGCAAATTTTTGACCCCAGTCGGGGTCTTCCTCAGGCACTTTCTAGTAGAGATCCCAGAAGTGAAGGGACTCTTCAAGAAAGTGCCTGAGGAAGACCCCGGTTGGTTCGAAAATCCCAGAAGTGAAGGGATCTCTACTAGAAAGTGCCTGAGGAAGACCCCGGTTGGGGTCGAAAGTCCCAAAGTGAAGGGATCTCTACTAGAAAGTGCCTGAGGAAGACCCCGGTTGGGGTCGAAAATCCCAGAAGTGAAGGGATCTCTCCTAGAGAGTGCCTGAGGAAGACCCCGATTGGGGTCGAAAATCCCAGAAGTGAAGGGATCTCTACTAGAAAGTGCCTGAGGAAGACCCCGGTTGAGGTCGAAACTTTGCGAAATTCGGAGACTACTCTGCCCTACAATGGAAGACTGCAGTATCTGCATATTGCAGTCTTCCCTTGTACAGCCTCTGCAGCCTTTCCTATTCAGTGAAGTGGACAATGTAGGTGTGTAAATACATAAGTAGATACTGCTCTCCTTTCTTGCAAAATTATTCAGAGCTGCCACCTAAAACAAGGGAGATATGCTGCTTCCAAACGAAGACTGCAATATGCAGATACTGCTGTCTTCCATTGTAGGGCAGTATTTATACTAGTCTTTGGAGCCAATGATACCGTATTTGGTGCCCTCTTAAATAGATTTTCATTATCTGTATGTTTCAGTTCTCAACCAGCTTGAGGAACTCCTGAGCGACATGAAACAAGATGTCAGCCGCCTTCCAGCCACTCTCGCCCGCATTCCACCAGTGACGCAGCGCCTACAGATGTCCGAACGCAACATCTTGAACCGCCTCGTCAATCCCGGCCAGTCCAACCAGTCAACGCCGGCGACGACACCGAGCGGGACGGCCACGGCGGCGGAGAAGTCCGGCAGTTCGATGCAGCCACCAGTTCCATCGGTGTCGTCAGCGAGTGGATACACAGCCCCTGGCACTTTCCCAAACATGCGACCGCCATTCCCAGTACCCCACCATCCTGGGGTGCCTGGGGCAAGTAAGTAAGAGTCCCTACTTGCCCTTTCATGAGTAGATAAAGTAGAAAAACCTTCTGTGGCGACGTGGGAAAAATAGGTGCTCCTTCCTGAAGATTTTGGCCCGGTTGCACCAGTCATGCTTAAAGCTGAACTTAATAGATATAAACCCCAAGCGGCAGAGGTAGAAATTACAAACAGCCAAAAGGCACTTCGAAACTACCTCTGAAAACGATACACCCTCTCGGACGGTCACAGTTGGTTTCACTTGCCACCACGCTCTTGAACAGCAAAGATCTCAGCACAGCTGCCAAATGAGAAAAAACGAAAAATAATCTGTGATGGCACTGAGATTCGAACCCACAACCCTCTGATCGATTCGCCAACCTCTTTCTGTACGCGCCACGAAGACTGCTTTCTTGCATGACGACAATTCCGATCGCTTTATTTCCTCATGGAGATCTTCAAAACCACAGCGCCTTTATTGTAG
This sequence comes from Notospermus geniculatus, assembly GCA_002633025.1. NCBI lineage: Eukaryota > Metazoa > Nemertea > Pilidiophora > Heteronemertea > Lineidae > Notospermus > Notospermus geniculatus. The sequence goes on along the minus strand of NMRB01000120.1, from coordinate 24,178 downwards.
ATCGGCGTCGTTGTATGCAAGCAGTCTTCGTGGCGTACGTTGAGTATGACCTCTCTTGCACAGGATATTCAATGTTCTCTAGTATGACTCTGAGCATGAGAATAAGCTGGTGCAACGCAATTTGAGGTTGATAATGACTTTGAGGTTAGCTTGAGCACAAGGTCGACCTTAAGTATGACTGGTGCAACCTGGCCTTTGTCTCCAAAGTGCTTATTGCCAGATTTAATTTGAGGCTGGTCCATAGAGTAAGTTAATTCTAAGATTATTGAATGAGTTGTAGACAAGGTTTGACTCTGCCTACTCAATGGAAATCAATCGCCTGATTTGCTCAACACCATTTGTGAACCTCCGGTACAAAACCAGTGTAAAGTCGCGCGGAAAATGGGCCTAAACGCACCGACATGACACCAGGAGATACAGATAGAAAAAGAATTGCTCAGACTTCACAACAGACCAGCAGACAATACTGAAACGGACAAATGCATTGGTCCCAACTTGCCAACCTCAGAGAAACTGATGATTGGTTTTGTGTTGGATTGTCAGTTTCAGTGTTGTCTATCTATTGTGAGGTGTGAGTGATTCTGTCTCTATCTTTATCTCCTGTCATGCCAGTACGTTTAGGCTCATGTTCTGCGACTTTACACTGGTTTTGTGGCGGAGGGTCACATTTGTGTATCCAGCGCTTTTGTCTAAAGCACATCACCACAGAAGTGTTTATATGTGTGATTGTCCATTAGATTAAATCGTAGAAACCAGTGTCCCTCTGTGTCATCATTAATGCATGTTACCATAAAGGAATCAACCATAAAGGTTTAACTGCGAACGATGAGCTTACTGAGGGATACACTTCCTGTGTTGCCACCAGATTCTCTCACTGCCTGAATTTTGGCTTTACGTAATAGGCACGAGCTTCAACTTTTTTTGTGGTGAAGAGGTACATGAACCTGCCAACATGATGCTTTGAATTCCATTTCTGACGATAACTGAGCTATTTTCAGCACAATTAGTGTTCCATGTACAAATGTACGTCAGCCTATTCAAATGTACACCGATGACCCTGAACACACATCGTTCGTGGGGTTCTCATTAATTCAGACCTTTTGTATCATAAGATCAACTAGTCGGAATTCAACAAAATTTGCAGTGAATGTGCAGAAGGGTCTTGCCTATCACATGGAAACGTCAGAATGCAAATCTGTTGGGTTTTAAAGGGATATTGTCCACATTTATAAAATGCTAAATTTGTCAGTTGAACCTTTATGGTTGATTCCTTTATGATGTTACATCATTTTGTTCCCAGACGGTGAAGACAATGAAAGAGTACTTCAGAAGATTGACCCATGTTAGGATATCAGGACCTAGCGTTGCCTCCCTTCCTTACAACACACGAAATTGGTGTGCAGTGATGGAGGGAGTGAACGTTAAAAACCGCTGATTACCTTTATGGCCCTGTCACACTTTTGCGTATGTCAAGTCCTTATGAGTTCCTTATTAAAATTTTTCAATACGCAGCCCTACGCTGTGTATTTATAACTTGTATGACCTGTGGAACAGGGTTGGCCGCGTAGTTTTTGTGCGTGCCCAAAACTTCCCAGCATACTGGGCCGTACTGTGCGCACGCCTTCGTACATACAGTACAGGTCACAATTGGCATTCCTAAATTCGCGTAAGTTACTGGTAACATACGCAACAACTCGTGAGCTATGTTACCCGTAACTTACGAGGTGAGTTACGCAAATTCCGCTAGCTACGCAGTGATTTACGAGGCGAGTTATGCGATTTTGGCGAGTTGCGCAGTGAGTTACGCGAAACCAAAGCCGTGAGTTACGCGTAACTTACGAGTAACTTACGCGAAGCCATAGGGATGTCAATTGTGACCTGTACTGTAAATAAAACTTAACAAAATGATTGAGGTGCATATGAGGTGCGTATTGTGTGTACGACTGCACATGAAAAAAATATCAATGCGCAACCCATAAGGAATTAAGCGGAAGTGTGACAGGGCCTTTAGATGATGTTTTGGGACTGTGGGAGTGAGCAGGATGGCCTAGATATGTGTTGTCACTGATTTTAGGTACCTAACCATGATAGAATCATTTCTGTCGAGTGTTTATGTATTTGTAAAGAGTCCATGTTGGTATTTCCCGAGGGTATAACCGATTCCTCAAGCAATAATAGTGTGCCCTTTTCAGGTACGCTTGCTTTCCTGGGTATGAAGGGCCACATGCCAATCTCAGTACCTCTTCAAATGCCTAGGCAAGGTAAACACACGTTCACGCTAACCACAAAACTATGGCACTTTCATGATATAGGTGTGGTTGGTGCAGTGCAAACATTGTTACATCTTCTCTCATGGGGTTGAAATTTGTGGATGGATGAATTCATGTGAAGGATCTTGAAAAATGTGTCTTATCTGAGTGTCTTACTCCTGTCTCTGTGTAGTGGGATATTCTGCTGCTGTTTGTGGCAGAAAACGGCAGGTCCTGGGTTTGAATCCATCCCGGGCCAAATGGGATTTCATTCCCGACTCTTCATGTCCGTCACATGGGACGTATGGACGTAAGCCGTGGTGCCTTGTACCTTGTTTCTTTGCAAGGGCAAGTAAAAGACTCCATCCAAGTGAGGAGCATGAGTAGCTTGGGATGGCCTCCAGTGTTTCTGCCAGAGGGGAGTACAGGGGTATGTTCCCTCCTTAAAAATTAAAAATTAGTCAAAATTTGTGTTTTTGACCAAGAATTCTGTCAAATTTTCTCTGTGTCCCCCCCCCCCCCTTAAAAAAATTCCTGGCAGAAACACTGGCTGGCCCTCTTCCATACTTACCAGGGCCAAAAAAATATGGCCTCGGCCTTGATGGAAAAATAAAATACAAATACAAATGCAGAAAACAAAATAAAATCTGTTCTGGGTACCAGTGTAACATTTTTCAGTGTGGCCAGTGTGACATGACAATAGATAGACGGAATACCGGTAAGGCGTGACTTGACAATGAGTGACACACAGAGAAACAGTGAGTCTGTTTCCCAGTGTGTTCCAAACAGTGGGAGTCACACAGAAAAATGAAAGAAAGAAAAATCACCACACTGAAAAGAATTACATTGGTACTTGCTTTGTTTTTCTCGTTCTATTTTGCTGTACATCGTATGCATGGACACAGGAGTGAGATTGTCTTGCATTCTGGCTCAATCCCCCCCCCCCAAAAAAAACTTCTGAGGAGCAGTGGTCCTGTTTGTGGACTCTAAAAACATCACAAATTTCAATCCCTGATCTTTGTACTGTAAATCTTTAGGTGAAGTAACGCACTGGCGACTCTAGGTAGCGCTATCCGCATTGGTAACTGTATTCTTTGTACTTTATGCTTGGCCTTCGATAAACTCTTGTATTCTTCACATGTTTTGAGCTGAGTAGTGGTCTGGTCTAACATATTTGTTCCATCTGTGACTTGAAAAATGCTGTTTTGGATGTGATTTGTGAGCAATTTATTGATTCGGATTTGATGTCAGTGTCGAGAATGCTGCAGTTCAATGTCCGTGTTGAGAACAATGTAACCTCTGTACATCATACTAAAATTTGAGAAGAGTTTGCTTGTGTGTGTGTTTGTCTGCGATTTTCTCCAAGACTGACAAACGGATCGCCCCCAAACTTGGTATGCACATGCAGACAGACCTGGGACGTGTCCTTACGAAGCCCGAATTTTAATTCGCCAAATAGATTTCGAAATATTAATATATTAACGAAAATAACAATGCTGTTTATGCCTTCTGACGTCATGATATCACCAAGAGTTCCGTCACATCACCCGTGGCGTCGGCAACGTCATGTGGCAAAATGACGTCATTGCGTCTCCAAAGCGCTCCTAATGAATTGACACATCTCGCCTGAATTCAGCAGTTCCCCCTGAACGGGTATTGCCTAGTTTTATCAAATATATACATGTACAATGTAGATGGATTCCATCATGTTGACTCTGTTCTTGCCGTCTGTGTGTTCATGTTTATTGAATATATTCAATGGTTATTCAGTTGTTCAATATTTTCCACATCTGAACTGTTGCTAACTTGTCAGATGGTTCACTTTCTGCTTGATGGTTGTAAATAATCGTGGAAGTTGGCTCACGCTCATGTACATGTACATTGTCTTGTTCACGCTTCCTCATATTTTCAACCTAAGCTTTCATTCCGGCACAGGGAGCTTACGATATTTGAGTCGCCTCTCTTCAAGGCACGAATCTCTGGGCCTAGTTGAAGCATATTGCATCTAGATTCTGATGATTGTTAAGCTAAGCGTACATTGGCCTTGCGACTGAAAGCAACTGAACGCAACAGTCGCTATCGATGTACGCATTCCGCGCACATCAGTTACGACAGGTCATTGCGGCAACAAGTGGCACACCAGTCGTCAACCTTCGTCAGTCTGGAGCGCGCACGTCGAACGGCAGTGGTACTGAATGCTACATGGAAATTGCCGATGTCTTCCGATCAGACAACTCGGGAGTCATTTTGTGGGTCACCTGATTCCATCACATGACCAGCTGTGCTCCACAAACGAGGAAATTCGTTGGCAGCGCGTGTACATCGGAAGCGACTGAAGATGACAAGAAGCAATGGTCGGCAACGAGTGGAACATGAGCAACTGGCTGGAACTAGCGGCAATGGTCGGCAATGGCGTTGACAGTGCGCGTACATCAGCCTGTTTGAGCATCTGAGCATCTGATCAGCTGCTGCTGATTCCAGGAGGTCGCCCATTGCCGGTAGTTGCTTCCAGTCACAAGGTCGATGTACGCTAGGCTTTAGGTTTTAATCGGAGACTTCCACTACCAGTGAAAATGTCCACAGATGAATTTGGTCAGCTTGCAAAAAATGCTTAACCCGATCTTGTTCTAGTGCTTGGTGCCTGCATACCTAACACATGAATCCATAATCAGATACAAGTTTTGTTTCTAAATTTATTACTTAACTATTAACATGTTTAATGACCTCTCTCACACTGCCCACCCCTCTTGTTGGTTTAGTGCACGGAAGTAACTGAGTTAACAGCCAACTTATGCTTTTGAATTGGAGAGCAAGCCAAGATATCCAGCACAGGGGGGCGAGGTGTATTTCCCGTCCTGTGAGACGATATTTTGCCCTCCTTCGAATGGCATGGTTTGGCATCAAATATTGAGGCAAAAATGTTTCTACACTTAACAGTACACAACTGACCAGTATTCTTAACCTCCTGAAGCATTATGCGGGTGATCCACTGACTTGACGATGAATTTATGATCAGTTTGCGACGGCAGTCGTCAGCGAATTGCAGACTTGTCGTAAACATGGAAACTAGTTGCAAACTGATCGTAAAGAAATGACGTGACGTTGAAGCTGATCCACCAGGTTGACAACGAGTTTGCAACCAAATCAAACATGTTTGATCTTGTTGTAAACTCGTCGCAAACTAGTCGTCAACAGAATTCAGTCGTGAACAAGTCGCAAACTTGTCATGAACGCAGGTCCACCGTCTACGATTTTTCGTCATTAACTTGTCGCAAACCCGTCGTGAACTAATCGCAAACCGATCGTAAACTTGTCGTTAAGTCAGTTGATCACTTGCATTAAGTTTTGTTGGTGGCAGAAATGTTGAGCGAAGTGAAAATATTCTTCAAGTTTTGGATAGATACTGGTAGTGACTCCTATGAGAGAGATCTGTAACTACAGTGTATCACCAGCTGACCAAACATGAAAGTAATGTGCATGGTCATTTTATAGGAATTCAGTTTGTCACCATCTTTACTGACCAAAGTGTTTGTGTGATTCTAACTATTCCTCGTCTTTCTTCCAGGTGAAAAGGATAAAGAAAGGAAGAAATCGGAGGTGATATGTATCGATGACGAATAGAAGGAAGAAAATAGGACGTCAATGAAAAATGGTGTCAAAACAAGACTGAAAGAACACGATTTCAGGAAATATTTAAGACTGAAACTTTTAAATCGGGACAGAATTTGATGATTACAACTGTCTTTTAGTTTATGTATTGGAAATTTTGAAGTGCATGTTCGATTGTTCTGAAATGTGGCTAAAAAGTGCCTAAAATAGTTCAATCTGAGAGATGATTGATTGAAATAACGTGTAATATTCTGTGAGTGCTTCACGTTTGAAATCTGCAGGAGCTCAATCAGTTGAGCTCCTCAAAGGCTCGAGGAGAGCTGTTCACACTCGTGCCCGAACTTCACGGATGCCGAGGAGTCTCGGCGCAATTTTGTGGGCGTGCAGGGGCGCGAGCGTGATTGTGCCTGTCTTAGGTGAAGCACTCTCAAAGGCTTGAGGAGAGCTGTTCACACTGGTGCCCGGACTTCACGGATGCCGAGGAGCTTGGTCAGTTGAGCTCCTCGGCGCAATTTTGCAGGGGCGTGAACATGATTGTGCCCATTTTACGTGAAGCACACTGTTGTTTTTTGTGTGGCGGTCTAGGAAAATCCGTCGGATGTCGCTGATTGGTCAACAAGGGCTGTCAGATTGCCTGTGCATTGATCTCGACTGTTTGCCTGTTACGTAGTACATTTCAGCTTTTGAAATATGCAAGTTTACCAAGGCCATTAACACTTTCCTCAAATGTGACATCCGACTGCTTTTCCTACACCACCTCACATTTGTCTCTTCTTTTCGGATGGAAGGAATTCTGAAGGATCAGTGCTCATTGGAAGGGAGTCTTCATGGTTTACTTGTGACCTACATGTACACTGTTTGTGACTGTAAATAGGAATATCTTGGTAGTGGCATCACTCTTTCTGATAGGATGTTGTGGACTTGCCAGGTATCGAGAGATCAACAGTTCGTAAAGCGTGGCTTCTCTGTGAGTGTGCCACAGATTCAGTGGAGACAGCAATTTGTGTTTTGTACAATTTAGTCGTCCTTTGTTGTCTAAACTCTCTGATGAGATCTATTTTGCTGTGTGTTCTTCACCATGAAATTGCATTAGTTAATTAGTTTCACTAGTTAGTTAATTAGTTTCACTAATTACTAATTAACTCATGACCCTTATTTTAATACAGGATATTCCTCTAAAAAAAATGCAGCACCTGACGGGACAGCGTCCAAGACGTCCCGCACGTCATTCATGATGTTCTGAGGCGAGACGAAAAAAATCAGATTGTTTCACGACGTCATGATCGCTGAAACAACCGGATTTTTTTTCGAGTCACGTCATGCGTTCAGAAATGACGTGTGGGACGTCATGACGCTGTCCCGTCAGGTGCTGCGCTCTTTTGGAGTAATAGTCTATTAGCATGACTCGTGAGACATGGAGGATGTGCTGCAGATACATCTAGGGATGTCAGAATGTTAAATACGATACTTATCCCAGTTAGAGTTTCAGGAGATTCATTCCAAGGTCAAATATTTATCGATTTTTCACTTTTCTCAACATCATTTACGTTCGTTGTGAAATTCCCGTCTCTTGAAAAGCATTTAAATATGGTACTGGTACTGATTAATGTGCGTTTTGGTATTTGTTCATGTCGATGAGGAAGGTGATGTCCTTGTATTATTTAAATGAATATTTTGTAACAAGTGAAAAATACACGTCGGTAACACTATACAAGTCAACTTGGTTCTTATTTCTGCTGCAAAACAGCTGTGCTAGATTCAGAGGCCATGCTGCTGCAAACAGCTGTGCTAGATCCAGAGGCTATGCTGCTGCAAACAGCTGTGCTAGATTCAGAGGCCATGCTGCTGCAAACAGCTGTGCTAGATTCAGAGGCCATGCTGCTGCAAACAGCTGTGCTAGATTCAGAGGCCATGCTGCTGCAAACAGCTGTGCTAGATTCAGAGGCCTTGCCCCCTGCCCTATTTTTGGCTAACAAAAGGCTCACTGCAGGCTACCAAGGCCAGGAGACCCAGTCAGTCTCACTCCACAGTGGGGATTAAATCTGGGACATTTTGACTATTGGCCAGAGACCCGAGGAAGTTACGTAAAGCGCCTATCCACGGGAGAGTAAATGTCGAAATTTTCTTGCACGGTTATCTTGAAGAGAAAAATCCTGGACCTTTTCATGTGAGAGTGGAACATGTCGACAGTCATTCTCTGCGACCTGCTCGTTGGCCTTCACGAGTTTCTCTTGAGAGCAACTGTCTGTTGGCACTTCCAGTTGAGAGTATTTACCGGCATATCAACTGTCTGATAGCTCATACAAATGCATTACAATTCTTGCCAAGAGTCGCTCGCCAGAATAGAACATGTTTTCACTGCGAGCACTCTCGGACAGGTGAACAACTCTCAGTGACATAATCTGTTTCGGGTCCACCTGACATAAATAGCACTTGCAAGAGCGCGGTGGCATAGTGGTTAGGGCTGTGGACTTGTGATCGGAAGGTCGCGGGTTCGATCCCCGGCCACGCCACTCTGTATAAACTCTCAACTGGCCTGAAATGTCCAGCGCTATATTGTGGCTGCCCTTTGGTTTCTACAGAAAGGTTTCTGAATCATAGGCTGGGATAATAATGTGTGAAGCGCTTAGAGAGCGTAATACGCTATGAAGCGCTATATAAGAACTCACCATTATTATTATTATTATTGAGAGACTTTCGACACTTCTCTGTCCCTCTCTGACAGTTACTCGCCGAGTGCCTTCCACGTGCCAGTTACTCTTGGAGAGCCAACTTCTGGGAGAAAACCCCCGAGGATAGGCACCTTTATTCCCATCATGGAGAAGGACAAATACTGTAAACCGTGAAATTTTCGCGGCGCTAAATGTTCGTGATTTTTGGTGTTTACCAATTCGCGAAGAATAATTTTTCGCGATTGGAACCTCAAGAACCAATGATTTTCGCGCGATTTATGTTTGCGTTTTGACCCTCGAGCCCGAAAATAAAATGCACGCGAAAATTTCACGGTTTACAGTACATGTACCGGTACAACCTCATGGGAGAATCGAAGAGGAGCGGAGACCAAGTGCAGACATCAGTCATTGACGTCGGGACATAAGGCACCTATCCACGTGAGAGTTTTCTCGCAGAAGTTGGCTCACAATGGGCAAATCTTTCACCATTGCTTGTTTCCTCGTGGCTTACACCGAGACCAATGCACTAGCATTAATGCTCACAGTTGAGTTGCCTACTCACGCGAGAAAACTCTCACGTGAATAGAAGTTCTTCATGTGACGTCACAGCTCCAAATATCCGCCATATTGGCCGTCAAATGACGCAACGTCACAGCATCAACACAGCGTTTTTGACGTGGTTTGTACGTTGTCAGCATTCATCGACCTCTTCTACACAGTTCTACAGCAAGCCGTATGGACGATTCACTTTGTTTTCAACACGGTTTTCACACCAGACCAACTACTTATGCTCAGAAACTGTGAGAGGTAAAGTGATTTGTTGAGTTGTACGCTCCGAGTGGTCTGTATGTTTGAACCGAAAACAAGATGGCAGCCTCCAGGCTTCAGTTTGACGGCCGTGTGACGTCAGTGAAGAACCTCTATAGGCACATTAACTTCCAAAATTCCAATGATCAAAATCAGACAAAAAGTAAGAAGTATATTACTTTATTTATCATGGAATATCATAATTTTCACAGATACAAAACATTCAATCATTATCCCACTGTGACTTGGTATTTTCTTCACCACTCGATGAATTGCTATTTTTGTGCTGCACGGAAATGTAGCGTGGCACCTGCACCGAGAACTCGACTTGAGAATGGTTACATTCCACAAGTCCAAAGTTGAAACGACGCCACCCATTGCTCTAAGCTGTGCTGCCACCTGCAGTCTTTACTTGGTACTAGTCGAGAAGAGAGCTAACAGCCCACTGGCCAGCACAACGGAGAGAATGTAGTTGATAGTTGGATCGCCGATAGATCGTAAGATGTAAAACGATGTGACAACCATCAGTACTAAATAGAGGGCGTTGTTGTAGAAGATGGAAAAGGTGGTGGCCTCGTAGTCGGCAACTTCATTCTTCTTCCATAAAATTCTGAAAAAAAGATTTATCTGCATAAGAAATGGAAAACAAGTCTGCAAGTCAATTCAAAGATGGTTCCTTTCATCTTTGACTTTGTTGGTTGAAAAACAAAGCAAATGCCAGGATTACCTTCAAATAAAAGTAATTCTGATCAGACAGTTTTCGAGTACAGACTATCACAAATATTTGGAGGCCAGTGTCAGTGAGGAAACAGGCGTGATCGTGCTGGCGCCCGTGAAAAAAGATTACTGGCGTGATTCATGAGTTCGTGGAAATACCACCGGCACGATCAGAATTGCGCCCATAACCAGCTTTTCAACCCGTCAGTTGCTGCAAATCGCACCCTCGCCATTCCACTCACATACAACCCCATCAATTTCTTCAAAATCGCTTCTTTTGGCAGGTCTAATCTGTGTCATCAAGTTGGTTTTGTTCGTCATGGCCATGTAAATTGTGTAAGAATGCTTCCGGCTTCCCCAAAGACACGCTCACCCCCTTGAACTTGAAGTTGAGACCCTCTGACTCGGACATGTTTCGGTGTTTCCTCTGTCTGAACTTGAAATAGCGGGAGTGAATCACTCCCCTAACGGGAGTGAATCACTCCTCTGAGGGGCATCTGGAGAGTGACTTTTTTATATATAGCTCCTGTGGCAAATCCACGGGAGTGACCGATAGCTCCTGCAGGAAAATCTCCTGACTGACACTGGGAGGGTGGCCATCATTTTAAACCTTGGTCTTCATGCACGAACCTCTCATCCTTTTCCTTCTTGGACATTCTTTTATCATCAGCGACCTTCTTCATCACCTCCCTGGATACAGCCTCCTCTCGCTTCAGAGCAATCCTGAAAACAAATCAAATTTCTGATAAAAACTGCAACTCAAGTCGGCTGACACAGCATTTGAATAATCTCGCTTCTCTGACATTTAGATTTACTGACACCCAACTTACTTATGCTTCAGGACAAACTTGACATTCTTGTAGGCGTAAGCTACCAAGTATGTACTGATGAGGGTCATGATGACAAAGAGGACAGCAGTCTGGTTATTGGCTGGATCCATCTGGTGGATTCTCCAAAATAACCCTGAAATGAGAAGATGGAATTTCAATTTAATTTAGGCCTAGGCCTAAATCATAGTAGTAGGCCTCATACTGTAAGTCTTCTGACAAGCCCGGCAGGCAGGTAAGCCTACGGGTATACCGAACGCGATTCCTATGCGAATTTCGTATCCGACGCCCTGTGCATTGCCGCATCCGTCAACGCACAACGACCCGATGGGGCAATGTCTTTTCCTTTGGATGGTTAGACTGAGTGCGATCCGCTGGTGCGGCGACACAATGCGTCCAAAAAAGAATAAATGACTTAGGTCAACGCACAGGTTTTTGAAGGTGGCGCCGGTTGCATCATCACTTGCTCAGCAACGCAAAGCATATGCAGAGGCAACGGACACGAAAATGCATTGGGTGTACAATGTTTTTCTGTGACTGTGTGATTGTTTGAAATAATGAAAAACGCATGCGATGACGAACAAGCATCTCACAGGATGATGGATCGTGTTCAATATAGCTACACCCGCCGTAGCCTTAGGATCGCACAGTTCTACGCGGTACCGGTAGGCCTAATATTAAAGAAAAAAAGGAAAAAAGACGCATGCTGCATGCGCAACGCAAAACTACAAAAACATTAGGCCCTAGGCCTAGTTCACCGACTTGCAAGGTCTGAATAGAGAAAGACGCGACAAAAGGATTATGACTAGGCCTATTAAAAGATTTTAATTGCACATTAGATTCTACTCTACGTGTCTTCCATTACTTACACACTGCACAGCGCGCCTATGTATTACCCCTAGGCCTAGGTGAATGTACAGAAGAATGCACGTGGCAATGTACAGGGAAAATGCGGTACTCCGGACCCACTTTTTAACTCGAAATGCGGACGGGAATACGGATACACTTACAAATTGGAATTGCTGAAACGATGAAGGCATTTCCATAGAACAATGCTGACGACTTCGTGGTAACATTTCTACTGAAATCTTGGAGCAAGAGCTCCTCTTCTTTGGTCAATTTCTTCACACCGCCAGCCATGTTGCCAACTTTGCACAGACACAGAGGAGGAAGTGACGCTGGCAAGAAAACAAAACAAAACGGAGGTAACAGTTTTATTTAGCGCTCTTTTCGCACAATCAACAAATAATTACTCTTGATAAATCACTGCATTTACTATTATTACTATTGAGATTGTATAGATGTTTAACGGTGATTAGGCCTATATAAATTTTTATAAAGTTCTTTGAAAATTATTTGATACAGTGAAGATTGACAAGACAAATCCCTAGCGTTGAGATCAGGAACCAATCTAACATGTGATTGTGAAATTTCTCATCCCATCTTTGTAATCCCGATTTACTGCATAAATGCCGAAAAAGAATAAGTCACAAGCCGCTGGGGGGCTGGGTAGAAGTATAGTCAGAGATAGGTTTGGGAAAAAGAGTCGTGGAAACAGAGAACTCAGTTCTGTAAGTGAATTTTTGTGATTGTGAGGTTGGACTAGGTGCCTATGGGCGGTTATATCCGCAAAAAGTACACTTTTACCGCATTCGTTAATTCCACGAGCTAGCTCGGAACAGGCTCTACAGCGTTCGTTTACACCGGAACTGCGTCATCGGGGCTTGCTCGGATCAGGCGCGATTAGCCCTACCCGCCGAGGTGGGCTTCTCGTGGATCCTTCCCTGTCACTTCCTAGGGCTAGGGCCACACAAAAATAATACTGTGGTTCCGGTAACACATCTTAATTTTTTAAGTGGGGTAGGAGGGTAGGGATGATTATTTTATTTTGGAAAATTATTTGAGGTCTTTAGCAGGGTAGGGGACACTCGACATTTATTTTATTTTCGTCGACATTAAAACTCAACAACAGCTGCTTGGTTTTGAATTTCCTGGAAGAAAATAAGATTGGTACTGAATGTGATATAACAAGTAAAAGTTAAATTCAAAAGAGAAACGTTACATTTTCTTGATAACTGTGACCTTTGGGTGAAACTGGCATGGCTGGTGGCTGAGATACCGGTACATGGGATGGCAGCTTTTCACCACAGTAGTGTATTAAACCTCATGAAAAATTTCACTTTGGTCAGCTGATACATGTAATATTCGATTAGGCAGGGCTTGACATAAGGTTTCTGTGGGTACTAAGGTGATTAAAATGACTAGAAAATAATTTGTTAAAATAATGTTATTCAGACTGCATCTTAGAGAGTTGGGGGTCGGCCTAGGATCATGCTTATTTTTTTTACAAGTTGCCAAAAAAATCTTTAGGGTCGGCTACATTTTGAGGGGGTTGGTCGGGTTACCGGAACCACAGTATTATTTTTGTGTGGCCTAGGCCTACTGGAATCGTTAACAAAATTTGGAGACGCGCCTTATCAGAGTCGTTCACATTTTTCAAACGTAGCGATAATTTTGAATGGTACGCCATACACAGACGTTGACAATGACATGATTTGGAGTCATTCACAAAGGAGACGTTGGGTGGCGCTCGTGGCAGTTAGGGGAATAAAAAAGGCCTTATATACCGGTACTCCCATCCAGACAAATTTTAATGAGGTCATATTTGATTGGATGTTGGTGCATGGTGATGTCCCATCATGCCTCAGCACGAATTAAGATAAAAGGGGGCGCTGCGATCACTTTCGTGAAAATCAGTTTTTACTGTACAGGCCTAGTCAGCTAGTTGAGCCCTGGTGGGTTAATATTTTTTTAAATTCCTTCATAGTGCATTAGTCAGTGTTCTAGCCAGGCCAGTTTCACAGGGCGGCGCCACCCTGTTAAAAATTCAGAGGTCATTTTACCGCCCTGTTCAAATTTTTACCACCCTGTTTAAAAATGTAACTTGCAATGCATTTTCTATTACACCACCCTGATTGAATTTCACTCCCACCCTGTTTGAAAATCCAGGGCCTTAAAATCATAGGAAAATGCAGTCGTCCCACCCTGTTTGGAAAAATTTCTGGCTAGAACACTGTTAGTACTAGGATGTATCTACAAAACGACTGGCTCAAAACTAAAATAATAGATGGCGTTGTTGAGATATTAATACTTTTTTTGTTTTTGGTCATAAGCAGTGTTTCATACAGAGGGGGGGACGGGGGATTTATCACCCCCATGATTGAGGCAAGGGGGGATATCCCCCCTCAAGTTTGCAGACTTATCTTCTTCAAATATCACTATTTTCACTTCAGTAGTGTTTTTCTTTAGGCCGGGGATATTCATACCGTGACGGTGCAAATAACGCCAAACCAGATCTTATTCGTACCGTGACGGTGTGAATAGTGCGCCGTCGGTTCTTATTCGTACCGTGACGGTGTGAATAGTGCAGGAATAGCTCTTATTTACACCGTCACGGTGGGAATAGTGCGTGGAGAATGATTATTCGTACCGTGAGGGTGATGTATAATTTCTGCACTGTGACTTGGACAGTGCGACTGTGGGCAGCAGATCTAAAATGACATTTTAGCCTGGGCATTTTTTTTCCTTTGACAGTGTCCAGTGACCCCATCTTTCACAGTTAATGATGAAATGTTGGCCTCTGCTGTCTGATGAATAAAAATATTTTTCAAAGGCCTAGAAGGGCTAGGCCTAGGCGGCCCTAATTTAAAAAAAAAAAATTGGCTCAAGAATTATGCAGTTCCCCGTTTTCCGACAGTCACACGGATCAATATCATGATATCGATATAAAAAAGACGAAAAGTAGAATAAAGGAGGTGAACGAAGAACTAAAGAAAAAGTGTCATGACGGGGCTCGAACCCGCGGCCTTCCGTTTGATAACCGCCCACACAAACAGGCCTTGCCGTTTGACGGGCGCGATTTTGCATGCACCTCGCAAACAATAGAAATTCAATTGTTTGCGAGGTGCATGCAAAATCGCGCCCGTCAAATGGCAAGGCCTGCGCAAACCACTCGGCCACTGAGGCTCATGCTACGAACTGTGGGGAATCATTAGATACTTTAGTAGGCCTACCTTGCCCAAAAGCATTGATTATAAAACTTTTTTTCCTGGTAGTTGTTATAAATTAACGTTTTCATCAAGAATATTGAAGAAAAAAATCCGGCATTGTGCGAGATGATTCCGGTAACTTCCTCTGGCATGCCTTGAATGAAGCTCTCTGATTGGCTGTTTACGACGGTGTGAATAAGATCTGGTTTGGCGTAATTTGCACCGTGACGGTACGAATAGCCAGTGCGTTTTCTTTAATTTGTTGCATTTCAAATGCAATTTTCATGCAGAAGGAAGACTACGGTAATTTTGCATTTTAGACTGTAAAAATGACTCTGGAGGCCCTTTTTAACAAAAAAACCAAAGAAAAATTTAAAAAAAAATATTTTTTCTCCCCCCCCCTCCTTGACAATCCTGGCGGAAACCCTGATAAGTTCTAAGATTACAATCGAAATGGTCCAGTTGTATAGGCTGTATGCGGTCTTAGAATCATAACTTTATGATGTACATGTAATGTTCGGAGACCGGATTTTCGGTCTGCTGTGTGTAGCTTGCCCTACTAGTAGTACATGAGTAGTCACTACTAGCTAGTGTAGTGTAACGTTAGTGTAGATATGGATGGTAGAGTGTCGTGGTGTAGTGTAGCCTGATCAATCACTGACTGTATGTCACCTGTGTCGTGTGTGTGTGTGTGTGTGTGTGTGGGCTACTGCATTAGGCCTATCAATCATACTCATCATCAAATTTCAGTTTATAATATGACAAATTTGGTCTTTAGGCCAGGGTTATTATATTCTTTGGTTTACGGGCACAAAGTTTCTGAGCCCAGGTACGGAGGACGGAATAAAAATAAAAAAAAACTTAGGTTAAGTTCACTTTTTAGCTCACTCGTGAGCTTTTATCGTCCTGCGGCGTCCGTCGTCGTCGTCCGTCGTCGTCGTTGTCCGTGTTTAACACGAGGTGGTTGTGCATCGATTTTGCCCTATGAGAGGTCGTTCTGGTTCAGATTTTCCTTGTGCATCTAGGTGCACAAAATGGCTATCAGAAACAACTACTAGAGGGCCTTCTGATTCATGTCTCGAAAGTGGGTGCACAGGCATTAACTATCCATCGAAAATTTGTCCTCCGGCTCTATGTTGATCCACAAGGCAAGACACTTTTTGATCCACAAGGCGACTTTTTTGATGCACAAGGCGACTTTTTTGGTGCACAAGGTGCCACAGGTGCACAAGTGAAGGTGCACAAGGCGTCAGAGGTGCACAAGAAAATTGGTGCACAAGACGATAGATGCACAACAGCCAAAAGTTCACTACGTCCGTCGT
>NMRB01000119.1:634910-653036 GCA_002633025.1 Notospermus geniculatus | reverse complement strand
TGGAGAGAGATCCAGAGAGAGATTCAGAGATCCAGAGAATTCCAGTAAAACCAAGGAAGACCGCCACACCATTGGTGTGTGGCGGTCTTAATAAGAGAACAATAGACCGTTCAATAACTCGTTATTATCAAATTATTTTTTTATCATGAACATAACAGCCCGATCCGTTTCTAATTTTTTTAAAATCAATCCCTCTCTGCCAATGTCTCTTTTTGGAAGAAATATACATATCTAAACCCGATTAACTAGAATTAAAGCGAATTGATATCGAAAAAAAATGATTTAGAAATAGAATTTGAAAGGGGACGAATTTTCGGGAAAAAATGTAAACAAACTTCTCCAGAATGTCAACAAAGAAATATTTGTGCATTCTGATTGGCTGAAATTTTGTGTTTACAAACACCAGCCAAATGTAAATAAAATACGCTATCAATTCGCTTTAATAAACATTTTGAAATAATACTGCTGCATTATTTTTTTCCGTCAGATATCCATCCACATATGTAAAGCACGCCACATGTTCATCCTTGAGTTATCAAGGATATATAGATAACCATTTATCGTATATTTTATCATGATTACATAACTGGGCTGAAGAATTGAAGTCTTACTTGTAAACTGAGCAAAGCCACGTTTTCCAACTTGACTCAACTCTCTCCTTGAACAAACGTGATTCTTAAGCCAACAGTTATTGCCTCTTTGCTGGAATGACTTGCAATCAGCGCGGCGACTGCAGAGTATACGGCAGGTAGCGCGATTATGCTTTCCGTGGTAGATATCATGACGGGCGCAATCAGCGTTCTGAAACGTGTACCTACATGCTGAAAAATAATGAAACAAGAGTATTATGGTTTTTTTGTTTCTGTTGTTCTTGGTGATGCTAGATAAAACCTAGCGTCCACTAGGGCGCGGACAAGACGCTGAATGCAAATTTAGTGAATCCGCATTCATTCGGCAACCACTCCGCATATTCTTGAAAGGTTCCGTTCACTGTCTTTATCATTCCGGAACAGTTCGCGGCATTTCTGCACGTTCGGGAAAGGGTAAAACGACCAATAGGACTTGATGCGGAAGCAATGCCGAAATGGCACATTTGCTTCCCGAACCCTTCCTAATGTTGTCGGCGCTCTAGTGGACGCCACCCATTAAGGAGCACGGTATTGGATCCCAAATGCGTTATTTGACTGCCGACGTAGAGGGAGTCACGTACCGGCAGTAAGACGAACTACAAAAATGTATTACAAAATGTACGCAGTAAATCGGGTCATTCGCCGAAACGTAGTTAGACTCTCGGGTTGGAGAGTGGCGCGGTGGCACGGGCTGTCGAGAAAAAGTGGCAATACCATGCTCCTTTAATCTGTACGATTCATTACCCAAAGTAATAGGGAAAAACGAATGCCTATAATCTAAAACATTTTCCAAGGAAATGCACTAGTCTTTGGGTATAACTTCCTGCTGTCTCATTTCGATGACAGAATTTCTGTACAAGAATTGACAACTGATAAGATACATCGTACTTGCCACGAAGATCTATTAAAATTGAATTAAGTACTTCAATCAAATAAAAAAGGTATCTAATTTTAATAACTAAGTAAGATCATTACTTACAAGGCCCAATGTGAATGCCTACGGAAGAAAGGGGGTAATTGTGAAAGTTCAAAATTCATCCCGTTTGAATCAGCAAATAGAAAACATGAAGATACACGCAATGGTCTTTACTTTAACACATTCTCGTTATATTCGATTTAATGTCTATCCGTAATTCGTTGGCTCTAACCAATCATACCAAATGAATTATTATTTTAAATCATAAAATAAATACAGTGTACTGAGAGCTAATAATTCATTTGTTTAGATCCAATGAATAAGTGTTAGTATATTAATTTGATTACAATCTATGACTGGCCATAATTCCTATTTTTGGTTCACTTCGCATACCATATTCGTAGACCTAAGGTGACACTTATTTTATTCATTGGTTTACGGATACGCCGCACTTGTTTTTTTCCAATTTGGAAAAAAAATAACTGGAAAACGGCATTATTTTTGCCGTCGCCCACAAAATGATTATACCATCAATAATTTTTTTTCTAAAATAATAAAAAAGGCCTTATTATTTTACCACCGACATGCTGGACTCCCCTTGCCTGACAAAAATACTAATTCACAGCGGTTGTAACATTCATTCCCATTCCCATACATTGAGTGTACACACAAACACACAATGTATGGGAAAGGTGTTGAATGTTACATCCGCTGTAGAATAGTATGCATGGCATGAAGGCGCACATGGCCGAGGTCGGATCAAACATGTCAAAATGGCGGAACACAAGTTTAGACAGAACATCGTTATTGGTACAATCTGACAATAGCACACTCAACTTACCATGGCAGTGTTCTGAAATAAAAGGTGTGGAAACCCATCTTAGAGTTAAACTGTATAGAGATGGACGTGGGATAATGCTAGATGAGAACGTGCAACAGAAGGTGAACTCATTATTATTTTACAGTTGTTGACAGATGCATGAATCCTCGCCCTTTTATATATTTGGAAGCTCCAACTTATCCCAATGACATGAAGAACTAGCTACCTATATTGCATCTCAATTGTTAACAACTCAAAGCCTACAAAGTCTACATACATGTACGTATGTCAGGTCGACCGCAATTTTTCAGTTTTTCTAGATTTATGCCAAATATCGAGGTCAGTTTTTTCTTTTTATAGTAGACCAATTGTGTACATGTACATGTAGATACATTACATGAAAATAGTACCAAAATTTTCTATATAATTGAGGTTAAGTATTGAAGTCTTACTTGTAAACTGAGCGAAGCCACGTTTTCTGACTTGAGTCAACTGTCTCTTTGAACAAACGTGATTCTTAAGCCAACAGTCATTGCCTCTTTGTTGGAATGACTTGCAGTCACGGCGACGATTGCAGAGTACGCGGCAGGTAGCGCGATTATGCTTTCCGTGGTAGATATCATGACCAGCACAATCAGCATTCTCAAAGGTGTATTTGCACCCTGAAAAAATACGTCAGAAATAGCGTTAGCGTTAGTGTTATCGTTAACGAAGCGATTTCTTAAACTCTCGATTGCCTTTTGGAAGTAGCGTTAACGTTAATCGCAATACAATGTATATCAGTTGTGTAATTTCGATGACACAAACTGATATGACTGACCAGTGATGAGATGCCGTCACGAGAAAAAGAGGATGTTCTATATAAAAATATAGGCTTGCACTTTAAAAACACAGAACACGAGCATTTTAATAAAATACAAGAGAATTTGTGCACATTGTGGCATTTGTTACGTAATCAACACATGAACTCCACCTAAAACATGTCACAGGTGCTGGATTTTAAAACAGCCACAACAACCCAAACAACATACAAATAATACACGTCGGGTGTGTTGAAACGCACCCGACCTGATTAATGTGTTAGATATGTTTTTAATCTGTGTGTTTTTTGTGGCTGGTTAATGTGCTAATTATCGTAACACATGTTAATGTACAAACCACGTGTATTTTGTTAAAAAAACGTGTGATATGTGTTTTTAAGGTGTAGCGGTTGCAGATTTAGACATGTTAGAGTGTATCCTTCGAGCAAATGAGGAAGGTATATAATTACATGTAGATAAAAACAATTAATTTCATACTCACCACGCCCAACGTGAATTCCTAAGAAAGAAGAGTGAATTAGAGTGACAAGGTAAATGCACACGAACTGAACTTAACCGTCAAACTCAGCATCTATTTGGTGACAAAGGCTCATACATGTACACACTTCGTTAGAAACAAGAATCACTCGGCGGGCAAATATCCTATTCTGGTTGGCAATGTCATTATCACGCCAGCACATGTCAGAAATACCTCTCAAAGGCCTTCAAACAGTAATTGACAGACAAAATTCGAAAATGGACACTTCTATAGATAAGTTTCGCTAGCTGCCGTCTTGCAAAAAATAGGTCATCGCCATGGGGATTTCCCCCACTGCTGGATGGGAGACCAATCATCTGTCACTTTGGAAGAGGATCCCCATGGTGATGACCTAATTTTGGCACGATGGCTGCTAGCGAAACCCACCTATACCACGTATAGTCATGCTCTAGCTGAATGTCGAACTGTCGGTGAAAACAATAAGAATTTCAACGAATACGTACTGAATATTCGACGGAGAATTCTCCTTCGGATTTTGAGATACCGACGAGATGAGATGGCGTAGGGCAAGATGGTCAATCCAGATAGATATCCACGGAGGTTATACCTCCTGTTCTTTGGCCTAACACCGACATATGGGTCTCCGATAGTGTCCAGCGTAAATCTGCCGACCTTCTTTCTGAAGGTTCTTCCATTGATAAACAGGAGCAAGATTCCGGTCTTTTGATTGTAGCTCATGCCGACAAAATTCCACCTGTTATTAGGTAAGCCTCTTGGCAAGTTGAAGAACACGCCATAGCCTCTTCCATTGTTATGCATAAGATTGACGAAGAGTTTCCTCTGCCAGATCCAGAAGTGAGTGCCAAATGGTCTTCCTGGGTAACCGGGCCATTCAACGATGGGGCCATCTCGTAGGTGTGCCTGCTTCAGGAAGGTAAAGATGGTCAGCGATCGCAGGTGAAGTTTACCATGACTTGGAATCTTGACGAAGGCGTTCGGCCTCCCAGGGAAATAGTAGGCGCCGAGTTTTGATCCGTGAGGCCCTCGTCCTATTCTCCTTGGACCATGTCTGGTGAGAACTCCACGCCAAAGCAGTCTATAGGCAGGCCTTTTGTTGAAGCGAATTACTGAAAAAAATTTACAATGGAGAGACTAACATTACAGGAAAACATCAAAGATGAAAAACATGGAATTTGAAGCAATGTAAAAACCGGACATAAAAATACGGGCATCATAATTAACTCACGTCTGAATCGGATATGTCCTGTAATGAATAAATGAAAAACAAGCGGCTGAAGTTTAATCAACACATTTGGGTGTGGACATCGCCAGGGCTAAAATCAATTGGGTGGCGAATGATCATGAATTCCAATATATTACTAAGTATGTCTATTATGCAACAGTTATTCTTGATTTAAGAAGTAAGGTATATATTCCGCCTGACATGATTTTAATGAAACATCAAATGTATAATGCTAACGTGTAGTAAATTTTCAGAGCAACGTAGAGATAGAAGTTCCGGTTTCGAACGGACACCTTTACTTAACTTACCACGGCAATGTTCTGAAAGAGCAAATTTTAGAAAACATACTTAAGTGTTTGATGTACAAGTGCACGTGACATTGTGCCATACATGTTTTAGATACAACGGACCATTCGGCAGGCTCGTTATTGTCAACATTATTTTCCGCACAATTCCCCATCTTCTTTGAGCAACCCCTCGATCTGTCTCTCTGAACACTCTTATGGCAAGCCGTTTGTTCATTATTTCAAATAAACCAGGTTTCTTTTAAATAAAGTTGATTTCTTTTCAAAGAAACTTAGTTTCCCATCAAAGAAACTTGGGTTCTTTTATAAAAAACAAGTTTATTTAAAAGAAACCTAGTTTTTGAAAGGAACCTTACTTTTTTAAAAAGAAACGAAGGTTTTGAAAAGAAACCAGGTTTATTTAAAAGAAACGTGTTTTTTGAAAAGAAACTTGCTTTCTTTAAAAGAAACATGGTTGTTTTAAAAGAAACTAGGTCGATTTAAAAGAAACTATGTTTGGAAAAGAACCTGGTTTCTTTAAAAGAAACTTGGTTTTTGAAAAGAAACTATTTTTAAAAAGAAGCTAGGTTTTTAAAAAGAAACTTGTTTTTTTAAAAAGAAACCAAGTTTTTGAAAAGAAAGCAGGTGTTTTAAAAGGAACTAGGTTTTTGAAAAGAATGTTTCTTTTAAAGAAACTTGGTTTTAAAAAAGAAACTAGTTTTTTTAAGAAAAAGAAAAGAAACTAGGCTTTTTAAAAAGAAACCAGGTTTTTAAAAAGAAACAAGGTTTATTTAAAAGAAACCAAGTTTCTTTTCAAAAACTAAGATTTTTTAAAAAGAAAGTTTCTGATTAGAAACGATCAGAAACTTGTTCTTTTAACATGTTTTATGCTCGTTCCCAAGGGCTCCTTCCCAATGCATGGCATGCATGGAAAATTTGGTTGTAAGAGTGCAAGAGAAAAAAACTTAATTTTTGATAAATAAACAAAGTTTCTTTTAAATAAACCTAGTTTCCTTTCAAAAACCAGGTTTCTTTTTTAAAACCTAGTTTATTTTTAAAAAAATAGCTTGTTTTCAAAAACCAAGTTTCTTTTAAAGAAACCAAGTTCTTTTCAAAAACCTAGTTTTTTTTAAAGAAACCTACTTTCTTTTAAAAATTATGGTTTCTTTTTAAAAACAAGTTTCTTTTCAAAAACGTATTTTTTTAAATAACAACCAAGTTTCTTTTCAAAAACGAAGTTTCTTTTAAAGAAACCAAGTTTCTTTTCAAAAACCTAGTTTCTTTTAAATAAACCTGGTTTCTTTTTAAAAAACTCAGTTTCCTTTAAAAACATAAGTTTCTATTCAAGACCTAGATTACTTTTAAATAAACTTGGTTTTTATATAAGAAACCAAGTTTCTTTGAAAAGAAACTAAGTTTCTTTGAAAAGAAACCAAGTTTATTGAAAAGAAACCTGATTTATTTGAAATGAAGAGCAAACCACTTGCCATACACTCTAGCGATCTCAATGTTTTGGAACGTTAACATGGTTAATGTCATGCATACATGTAGACATGATCATACTGTATTTCATCATTATTTACATAACTGAGGTGAAGTAATTGAAGTCTTACTTGTAAACTGAGCGAAACCACGTTTTCTAACTTGAGTCAACTGTCTCTTTGAACAAACGTGATTCTTAAGCCAACAGTCATTGCCTCTTTGCTGGAATGACTTGCAGTCACGTCGACGACTGCAGAGTACGCGGCAGGTAGCGCGATTATGCTTTCCGTGGTAGATATCATGACCAGCGCAATCAGCGTTCTCAAAGGTGTACCTACATGCTGAAAAAATATAACGCGAGTATTTTGTTTATTGTTTTTGTAGTCTTTGGGCGATACCAGTTAGCTTTCACGAATTACTGCGATTTATTCTTCAATGCCTAAAATCCCAAACATCAGTACAAATAGTTACTGAGATAATACCCCGGTTTCGGGAAAACTGGTTTAAAATGAAAGGAAAATATGATTCATTTCACTTGTGTAATATTTCTATGAAGTTTTCTGTACAAAAATTGATTTCTGAAAGTGATGTCGGTGTAACGTTTTTGAATGTTCCCAATTTGTGAGTGCTCACTCCTATTGCCAGACGGAATAAACTTCGACTTGACAAAAGGGAAGACGCAGAGAAACGCGCGTATCTACCCCTGCCACCGTTTCCCAAACAATAAGGAGAAACACTGATGGATGGAAATACTGGTAGATGTTACACCAGTCACGAGAGGAAAGGAAATGATATATTAAGTGATATATTTTGAATCAAAATATATCACTTAATATATCAAGGAAAACATACTATGACAAAAAACAACAAGGTCACTACTCACCGGATCCAATGTGAATCCCTAAAGGAATAAAAGCGCATAGGAGTCAGGGGATGAATTTACACGACTTGAACTCGAATGTTCATAATCTGTTTGAGGGCGAAGGGTTATACCATAAAGGAATCAAACATAAAGATTTTAACTGCGAACGATGAAGAAAGTAAAGGATACACTTCGTGTATTGCCAGCTGAAGTCTCGCACTCCCTGAAATTCGGTTTTACGTAATAGGCACGAGCTTGAACTTTACTTTGTGGTGCTGGGGTAGGCCCCGTATGAATCTGTCAACTTATTGCCTTGATTTCCATTTTGGAGGATACACCAGAGCTTTTTTCAGCACCATTAGTGTTCCATGTGCAAATATACGAAAGCCTGTTCAAATGTACACAGATGCCCCTGTCACGTCATCGTTCGCGGGGTACTCATTAATTAAGTCCCTCTGCATCATAAGATCAACTTGTCGGAATTTAACAAAATTTGCACTAAACATGCAGAAGGATATTGCCTATCATATGAAATAGTCAGAATAAAAATATGTTGAAGTTTAAAGATGCACCTTCCACATTTATAAAATACTAAAATTGTAAGTTTGAACCTTTACGTTGATTCCGTTATGGTTATACCGGTATACCATTTGATAGAGACATTTACAAATCAAAGTGGCAAATCTGCTTGTGTTACTGCAGGGAGCAATCCTACGATCTGTTAATGTTCTTTATTTTGTTGAAGAGGAAAAAATCTGAAGCTCATGCCAGCAGATGGACGAAAGACCTGCAAGCACATCGACGATAGCATAAATTCTTCACCATATGAATTTCAACTTGTACGTACTGAATATTTGACGGAGAATTCTCCTTCTGATTGCAAGGTACCGACGAGATGAGATGGCGTAGGGCAAGATGGTCAATCCAGATAGATATCCACGGAGTGGGTTAAACCTCCTGTTCTTTGGCCTAACACCGACGTATGGGTCTCCGATAGTGTCCAGCGTAAATCTGCCGACCTTCTTTCTGAAGGTTCTTCCATTGATAAACAGGAGCAGGATTCCGGTCTTATGATTGTAGCTCATGCCGACAAAATTCCACCTGTTATTAGGTAAGCCTCCTGGCAAGTTGAAGAACACGCCATAGCCTCTTCCATTGTTATGCATAAGATTGACGAAGAGTTTTTTCTGCCAGATCCAGAAGTGAGTGCCAAATGGTTTTCCCCTGAAACCGGGCCATTCAACGATGGGGCCATTTTGTAGGCGTGGTTGCTTCAGGAAGGTAAAGATGGTCAGTGATCGGAGGTGAAGTTTTCCATGACTTGGAATTCTGACGAAGACGTTCGGGTTTCCAGGGAAATAGTAGGCTCCAACTCCTGATCCATGAGGCCCTCGTCCTATTTTCTTTGGACCCTGTTTGGTGATTGCTCCATCCCAAAGGAGCCTGTATGCTCGTCTTCCGTTGAATCGTATGACTGAAAAAAAATTGACGTGCACTGACTAAATTTAAGAATGAAAGTATGAAAGTACGTCATATTGGATGATCATGAAACACTATCTTTATAGAAACACGGGAATGGTGAAAAATATAAAAACGGAAGACTTGTCATCATTAATTTTGTGACCATGTCTGTGAAAAGCCTGCCAAAGTCGCTAGGGAGTGACATAGGCCTTGATCATACCTGCGCTTTGTTGCGCAATCGTTAAGGCATTTTTTGCAACTAACAGACTGTCGTTTTTTATTGTGATCAGACTTCCTACATTATTAACCCTGTGGTGTTCAGCGACTTTGGAAGGGTTTACCCAGACTGGGCCACACTTCTCACCTCTGAATCGAATCAATCCTGTAATGAATAAATAAGAAATAATCAGTTATAATAAAAAGATTGAACAACACGATTTGTATGTTGACATTCCCAAGTTCAAAATCAATTAGGTTGAAAATGAACATGATCATAAATTCCGAAATCTGTGAAAATTAAAGGGACTAGGAAAAATTTTTCAAGCTTCGGTTATTACAAAATGCTAGTCTTTCATGATAAATTCCCACCGTCAATTCACTTTTTCAATTAACTGTTAATTACTGGCACCAAGACAAATCAGTCATCACCACACCATGGAGCATTCACCACGTCACTGGGAACCTAATCAACATAATAGAGTACAAGCTCGCTCCATACAAAACATACAGCGAGAGGTTCCCAGTGACGTGGTGAATTCTCCATGGTGTGGTGATGATTGATTTGTCTGTGTGCCAGTAATTAACACTTAATTGAAAAAGTGAATTGACGGTGGGAATTTATCATGAAAGACTAGCATTTTGTAATGACCGAAGCTTGAAAAAAATTTCCTAGTCCCTTTAATACTAAGTAGGCCTATCATGCTGAACTTGATCACTGTTAATGTAAGTTGAATATTTCATAAAATTTTTTTTCGTGAAGGATAAAAATGTCTCACGTAATTCTAGTGGTCTGATGACCAATGAAGGGATGAATGTTTTGGTTATCTAACGTGATGTTTTGAAGGTAATACTTAGAAATTCGCATACTCAACTCACCCCGGCAACGTTCTGAAATGCAACGTTTGGAAAAATCTGAGTGCCTGACTGAACAGGTACACGTAGCATTGTAAGACAAATAGAACAATTGACAATTCGGTGAACTTATTATTAGTGAGGTTTAGCAAATCTGACGAAACACGAAGTACGAAATACGAAATTTAACTTTATTTCCAAGACCTAATGTATTTCTGGAGATGGTTGTTACCACAAATGTCCCTCCTGCCAGTGCTTCTTTTAGCATGTCATGTAAGATCGAAAGAGTTATGGTGCATCTTGAATTTTTAAATTTCCAATTCGTATCAACGAAGTGGAAACGAAAGATAAATTTCAAAGTTTAATATACACCGTATCTCTGTCGTTCTAACGTCATACGCTTAAAGACGCTCTTGCAGCAGGCGATATTTGTGGTACCAGCCATTTCCTGAAATACATTACGTCATAGATATGATGTCCAATTTCGTATTTCGTACTTCGTTTTTCGTCAGATTTGCGAAAACTCCCTAATAGTGAGGTTTGGCAAATCTGACGAAACACGAAGTACGAAATACGAAATTTAACTTTATTTCCAGGACCTAATGTATTTCTGGAGATGGTTGGTACCACAAGTGTCACTGCCGCCACTGCGTCTTTTAGCATATCGTGTAAGACCGAGAGAGATGGTGCATCTTGAATTTGTAAATTTCCACTTCGTTTCTACGAAGTGGAAGATAAATTCCAAAGTTTAATATACACCGTAACTCTATCGGTCTAATATCATACGCTAAAAGACGCTCTTGCAGCAGAAGATAATAGGGAGGTTTCGCAAGCGCCCGGTTAGGCCATACGACGACGTTTATCTATTGTTTGAGTATAGCCACACAATAGATAAACGTCGTCGTAGGGCCTAACCGGGCGCTTGCGAAACCTCCCTAATAGGGCCATACGACGACGTTTATCTATTGTTTGGGTATACCAACACAATAGATAAATGTCGTCGTATGGCCTAACCGGGCGCTTGCGAAACCTCCCTATTTGTGATACCAACATCTCCTGAAATACATTACGTCATGGAAATGAAGTCCAATTTCGTATTTCGTACTTCGTTTTTCTTAAGATTTGCGAAACCTCACTATTATCAGCATGATTTTTGACAAAAGCAACAGCCTCTTTCTTTTCATGTTGGAAAACCTCCTTTCCATATTCCGACCTTTTATTATTATTAATATCTTTATTCGTGTAAAGCTAAGTTACGTTAGAAAGTAAAATGTGGTTTTTGCAAGTGTTCAGACCAAACGTTATCATGGCGCTTTTTTCTACCAATCACAATACTTTGAAGAATTTTTCCTAAAAAGTGCCAATTCTCTGATCGTGGCAGATTCTTTCCTCTATTGTATTTGTAAATCGAGGCCACTATACTAATTTAGGTGTCGCAAATCTGTCAGTTCGGACGAAACACGAACTACGAAATACGAAATTGGACTTCATTTCCATGACGTAATTTATTTCAGGAGATGGTTGGTACAACAAATACTAGTATCGCCTGTTGCATGAGCGTCTTTTTGCGTATGGCGTTAGACCGATAGAGTTACGGTGTATTGTAAACTTCGAAATTTATCTTTCGTTTCCACTGCGTACTACGAAGTGGAAATTTAAAAATTCAAGATACACCATAACTTTCTCGGCCTTACATGATAGGGCTAAAAGACGCACTAGCAGCAGGGACATAGGTCCTGAAAATGAAGTTGAATTTCGTATTTCGTCCTTCGTGTTTCGTCAGATTTGCGAAACCTCACTTCATCACAACAATAAGTAACGTAACTAAATTAAGAAGTAATTGAAGTCTTACTTGTAAACTGAGCAAAGCCAGGTCTTCTAACTTGAGTCAACTGTTTCTTTGAACAAACGTGATTCTTAAGCCAGCAGTTATTGCCTCTTTGCTGGAATGACTTGCAGTCTGCGCGGCGACTGCAGAGTATACGGCAGGTAGCGCGATTATGCTTTCCGTGGTAGATATCATGACCAGCGCAATCAGCATTCTCGAAGGTGTAACTACACGCTGAAATAATACTATCAAATATGAGTGTCCTGTTATTGCTTGGGCCGTGCACGTTAACTTTTACTATTTATTGCCTAAAGCGATGGAAAAAAATGATGCCAGTAATCCAAACTATTTAGCGAGGGAATCCTTTGGATGTTGTGTACATCACTAAACCACTGAATGGATGCTGACCACGAGATAAAAAATGACTAAAATTGTATGAAATTCTAAAATCAAATAGGAAAGGCGTCACTACTTACCAGGCCCGATATGAATTCCTAAGTAAGAAAAGGGAATTGTGAGAGCGTAAATTTTGATTCACTTTGCGGACCATGTTGGTTATTCACTTCTCCAAAAAGCAAGCCAAAGTATCGACGTGCATGTAACAAAGACTTCGTTGTGTGTATCACACAGAAATGTAAAACAATGTGTCGTAAAAAAATGTTCATGTCTCCGATAGTTTTTAACAAATTACAGAGTTTAAGAGATCACACGCTAACGATAATGTTTACGTTAACGCTATTTCTTGCATGTACATGTATTTCATGTACAAAAAATATTGTTATCGTAAGTGTTATCGTTAGCGTGTGATCTCTTAAACTCCCCATTGTTCCATTAACGATAACACTAACGCTAACGCTATTTCTGACGCGTATAACGTTAAAAATAACGTTAGTTTAACCGTAAATTATGTGGGTTAGGGTTAGCGATGTGTTAACGATAACAGAAATAGCGTTAGCATTAATTTCATCGTTGACGGAGCGGTTTGTTAAACTCTCACATACTGGTTTACATGTAGCCTAGTTACTTTTCATTATTAGAGAAATGTAAAGATGAACGCTAGAGACAGTATCTTTACATTTACATTTAACATATCTACATTATGTAATTCAACTTACCATGGCAACGTTCTGAAAAACGAAGTTCGGAAACGCATCTTAGAGATCGACTCTACACATGCACGTGCATTGTTCCAGATAAGACAAAATGCACCAGAAGGTGAACCGTTTTTGCCAGATGAATAAATCCTCGACCTTTTCAATAGTGTTTCAACTCTACGGGCCGTATTCTAGAAGCTTCCTTAAGTGTAAGGTCGACCTTAATCTATTGTGTTCTACCCTGCAAACAATAGCTAAAGGTCGACGTTACACTTAAGGAAGCTTCTAGAATACGGCCCTCCGTCTCCCAATGTCTGGAAGAACTCTCTCCATGTACCTACATTACATCTCAATGCTTTAAACAATTCCAAGCCCATGTAGGCCTACATAAGTCAAAATATTAAGCAGATCTTCCGCACTTTTTCATTTTTTTTAGAATTCTCCAACATCGACGTCACGTTTTTCATTTCATAGAAGAACAATTTTAATTACAGACCAACAAAATTCTGGAATACAATACCACCACAATCTTCTATCGTAATTACATAACTGAGGCGAAGTAATTGAATTCTTACTTGTAAACTGAGCAAAGCCAGGTTTTCTAACTTGAGTCAACTGTTTCTTTGAACAAACGTGATTCTTAAGCCAACAGTCATTGCCTCTCTGCTGGAACGACTTGCAGTCACGGCGACGATTGCAGAGTACACGGCAGGTAGCGCGATTATGCTTTCCGTGGTAGATATCATGACCAGCGCAATCAGCGTTCTCGAAGGTGTATTTACACCCTGAAGAAATGAAACGAGAGGAAAATATGTATTAGGGAGTTTTCGCAAAGCCCCCGAAACGCCAACGTGAACGCCAAACGCATTCGTTGTTCAATGCCAGGAAGAGAGCACCGAACAAAAGGATAGACGCTCGCGTTGGTGTTTCGTGGGCTTTGCGAAAACTCACTTAGTGTGTTTTTTCGTACAAGCAGGGATTTTGTACGATTACCCGAAGCATTAGTCAATAAGGAGGCTATGCCTATCGACCTTTCCAACAAAGATGGAGGCTTAGCAGTTCTCCCAGCTGACGTCGTACCAATTCACTGCCTAAGCATGATATAACACTACCAAACACATTCTTTCAGACATAAATATTCGTGCCCTCGTGACCAGCTTAGCGTGCCAGCAGCCATTGAATGGTATGAAGCTTCTGGCGTCATATGGTGAGAGCTGCGTGACTGCCATCTTTGGTGAAAAGTTCTCTAATCCAAAGTATTCTCACAACAAGGAAATGCAGTAGTCCTTTGAAAGTATCGTTAAATTTAGGTTTAATTATGATAAAGTTAGGCTTAATTGTTATAAATATGACGGAAACTTGGTGTCATAGCTTATCTGGCCTAGGGTTGTACATGTAGACATTTTCAGGAAAATAGCCCCTGAGGTTACAAGTAACTTGCCCTGCTAACAGACGGTGCACCACCATAAGAGCTCACCAGGCGAGCATAAAAATTAAATTCCATTGTAATACTCACCACGCCCAATATGAATTCCTGTGGAAGAGAAGTGGTTAGAGTGAGAAGGTACATTGGACTTACATACTGGACGGGAATTCCCATGGTGATGACCTAATTTGGCTAGATGGCTGCTCGCAAAACTCATCTCTCGTCCATTTGACAATAGTGAGGTTTCACAAATCTAACGAAAAACGAAGTACGAAATACGAAATTGGACTCCACTTCCATGACGTAATGTATTTCAGGAGATGGTTGGTACCGCAAATATCGCCTGCTGCAAGAGCGTCTTTTAGCGTATTACGTTAATCCAAAACAGTTATGGTGTATCGTGAATTTATGAATTTCCACTTCGTATGTACGAAGTGGAAACGAACAACCATAACTCTTTCGGTTTAACGTAATACGCTAAAAGACGCTCTTGCAGCAGGCGATATTTGTGGTACATGTACCAACCATCTCCTGAAATACATTACGTCATGGAAGTGAAGTCCAATTTCGTATTTCGTACTTCCGTTTTTCGTCAGATTTGCGAAACCTCACTAATAGTGAGGTTTCACAAATCTAAAGAAAAACGAAATGTACGAAATACGAAATTGGACTTCATTTCTATGACGTATTGTACAAATGTACGTTCAGGAGATGGTTGGTACCACAAATATCGGCTGCTGAAAGAGCATCTTTTAGCGTATATGACGTTAAACCGATAGAGTTGCGGTGTATATTTAACTTTGAAATTTACCTTTGTTTCCACTTCATGGCTACGAAGTGGAAATTTAAATTAAAAATTCAAGACGCACCATAACTCTGTCGATCTTACATGCTATGCTAAATGACGCACTGGCAGCAGGGGCATTTGTGGTACCAACGATTTCCTGAAATACATGTACATTGACGTCATGGAAATGAAGTCCAATTTCGTATTCCGTACTTCGTGTTTCGTCAGATGTGCGAAACCTCACTAATACCATTCATGTCGAACTGTCTGTCGATTGCCGCAACGATGACAGCAAGAATTCTTCACGATAAGAACTTCAACGAATACGTACTGAATAGCTGACGGAGAACTCTCCTTCTAATTACGAGATACTGATGTGGTGAGATGGCGTAGGGCAAGATGGTCAATCCAGATAGATATCCACGGAGTGGGTTAAACCTCCTGTTCTTTGGCCTAATACCAACGTATGGGTCTCCGACAGTGTCCAGCAAAAATTTGCCTACATACTTTCTGAAGGTTCTTCCATTGATAAACATGAGCAAGATTCCGGTCTTATGATTGTAACTCATGCCGACAAAATTCCACCTGTTATTAGGCAAGCCTCTTGGCAAGTTGAAGAACACGCCATAGCCTCTTCCATTGTTATGCATAAGATTGACGAAGAGTTTCCTCTGCCAGATCCAGAAGTGAGTGCCAAATGGTTTTCCCCTGAAACCGGGCCATTCAACGATGGGGCCATCTCGTAGGCGTCGCTGCTTCAGGAAGGTAAAAATGGTCAGCGATTGGAAGTGAAGTTTTCCATGACTTGGAATTCTGACGAAGACGTTCGGTTTTCCAGGGAAGAAGTAGGCTCCAACCTTTGATCCGTGAGGCCCTCGTCCTATTCTCTTAGGACCATGTCTGGAGAGAACTCCACGCCAAAGGAGCCTATAGGCACGCCTTCCGTTGAAGCGTGTTACTGAAGAAAAAAATTACGATGCACAGAAACATGGGAATAAAACATCAAAGTGAAAATCATAGAATTTGAAGGAAAAACTCGACATCAAAATCCGGTGTCATTATACTCACGTCTGAATCGGATATGTCCTTTAAGGAATAAAGGAGAAACAAGCGGTTAGTATAAAAACGTTCAATTAATCGGCTTGGATGTGGACATCCTCAGGCATTCGGAACGATCTGAGGCGAACTGCTTATCTGTCACTGGGCGGCGCATTTCACCTCGGACACAAGTCCAAGGCAGCCATATTGTTTATCAACAAACCCACGTGACCGACCGTGGAACTATTTTGTCCGAATTTTGGCCTGTTAAGATGTTCAACCTTATTTGCTGGATTATTTGAGCCATCTTATATAATATTATATATAAACTTACCGGTATCTCACCCAATCTGCCAATTATTGATCAATAACGCAACGTTTTTGTGTGCCCTATTTTGTTCATGCGCAGGTGTGATGAGGCGAACCGCACAATTACCTGCAGAAACGAACGGCAATCGTTGCGCGTTCAAGATGGCTGCCTTGGACTTGTGTCCGAGGGGAAATGCGACCGTACGGAATTTGCCGAGGAGTTGCCTTCGGAAGTTCCGAATGATCCTCAGGTTAAAAATCAATTAGTGGCGAATGGTCATAAATTCTGAAGCATTCAAAGGACGTTCTATTTAAAATTGTTTAAAGCATGACCGCATGCGTTTGGTGACCCTTTATCCCTCCCCACCTTGATAAGACTGGTATCCTGTCCAACCTATATATAGCCTGTGCTAACACCGAGACTAGATTGAAACTATGTCGAAACCTTAGCCGACAAAAATGGCTAGTAGCTTAGACCATTCAAATAGATAGCTTTGAACAGTATATCGAGCATGCATTGACACAAGATCATGATCAACTTCGTCACCATGAATTAGTGCTGTGTACACGGTGTACATTGACCGCGTCTGTAGACTTATACACGAGGTTGCCTAAAGGTCAAAGATTACATGTACACTCTTGGTCATAAGTAAATCCGCACCAGATATTCATGAATTAGTCGATAATTACTCATTATTTTTTCCCAATTTTTGGACATGTGAAAGCCACATGCACTGTCTAACACATCCCGTTTCAATTTTTCAAATCAACGAACATTCCTGTCTTCCACAGCAGTTCAAAGAGGGCAGGGTGAAAGCCACATGCACTGTCTAACACATCCCGTTTTAATTTTTCAAAGATTACATTAAATTACATCACATTACATGTACGTCGGCCGTCGCAAGATACAAAACCTAACGCATTAGTCAAACAAGGAAGATATACTATTCGATAAAAAAATTTAATCTCATTACTCACCACCGCCAAGGTGAATTCCTGAGGAAGAGAAGTCGTCAGGGTGAGTAAATTCAAACACACTGGACTGTACAACAAAAAGGTCTATTTTGTAGGGAAGGGTCATATACCCCTCGGCCGAAAAAATAATCGCTGGAGCTGGCAAATAAGCACGTTATGGTTTGCAAATTTTCGTAAGCACGTTAGCACATGTCAGAAGGACTTCTCAAAGGCCTCCAAATAGTGATTGACAGGCAAAATTCGGAAATGGTTATTTGTACGACGGGTTTTGTTAGCAGCCATCTTGCCAAAATTAGGTCATCGTCATGGGGATTTCGCCCACTGGGGGATGGGAGAACCAATCACCCAAACTGCACACAGCGCCACCTCCAGTCTTCGACCTAGTGACACTGCCATCAGTTCCCTACTTTCTCGGCGGAGCGATCGTAGTTCCAATACATGCCAAGTGGAATTGAAGAATTTCATGGGCACGTATACGAAACGATTTTTCGTCGACCTAATTATCTGATTGGTCAACAGAAGCACGTGACAGCTGATAAGCACATGGTCTTGTTTACATTCTGCCAATGCAGTGTCCTGATTGGTTGAGCAAACCAAGAACC
>NMRB01000119.1:597071-619713 GCA_002633025.1 Notospermus geniculatus | reverse complement strand
TTATAATACGACATGAATTTGAAAATTTGCTATTCATTGCAGGCGTCAGGAGGAGTGGAATTTTCGTGGCGGATGTAATTTACGACGATGCGGAAGCCCTCCAGCTGTAAATGCAGGTGCGCATATAGACGAATAATGCACAGCCGCAACGCCTGTTTCACCTACAACGAATTCCGCTGTGGTTTGCGGTGCCGGAGCGGTTTTCACAGGCATTGGGATAATTAACACGCCATGTATTGTTAAACCATCGAAGGATTATCCAAAATCCTGTGAAAATCGCTCCGGCGCCGCAAACCGCAGCGGAATCCGTTGCAGTGGAAACAGGCCTGTAAGGCGGAGAGGTTTTCACAGGCATTGTGACAATAAACGCGCCGTGTATTGTTAAACCATCGAAGGAATATCCAAAACCCGGTGAAATCGCAAAACGCAAGGCCTGTATCCACTAGACCGGTTTCCCGCATTGCGTTTTGCGATTTCAGGGTGCGGGGGCGGTTTTCACAGGCATTGGGATAATTAACACGCCATGTATTGTTAAAGCGAATCGATAGCGGATTTTGTTTACATATGGCTGGTGTTTGTAAACACAAAATTCAGCCAATCAGAATGCACGAAAATTTCTTTGTTGACATTCTGGAGAAGTTTGTTTACATTTTTTCCTGAAAATTCGTCCCCTTTCAAATTCTATAGTTTAACAACATTGTCAATAGAGGTCTCCCTTAACGCGGGTATGTTTAGCGCAGGTAAGGAATACAGTGCCCTTTTAACAGTAGTACATATATGAATTGAAGAGCGACATCTGGTTAGCTAATTTGAATGTTATGAGATAGTTTCTAATCTTTTAGTGAAATTTAATTCTTGCTTGTTCATTAAAATGCAAATAATAGGCCTACATCTGACTAATGTGGACCTGTCAACATTACATGTAATCCCCTACACGTGTCTGCAGTTTATTCGTTTTGAGAGTTAGTGTGCCTGGGAAACACAATTATTGGTTCAGTACTTTATGTTACCCATCTGAAAATGACTGGGCAGACCTCCTGGGGCAGACCTCCCTGCCTAAATTCCCCCTCCCCTTAAACCAGCGAACGGTACTGCCGTTGCGGCAGTAATTTTCGCTGATTTGAGGGGGGGGGTCCGTCAGGGCCGAAGCCAAAGCATTTACTGTCCCCAGTAAGTACGGAAGAGGCCATCTCAAGCTATCATGTTCTTACTACGATGGAGTCCTTACATGAATGTACATGTAGGTGAAAAAAGGTACAGGTAAAAAGGTACGAAAAACAGGTATTGGTAAAACAGGTACTAGGTAATAAAGGTACCGGGTAAAAAGGTACAGGTAAAAAGGTAAAAGGTAAAAAAGGTAATAGGTAATAGAGGTACTAGGTAACAAAGGCACAGTATAAAGGAATTAGGTAAAAAAGCAGTTGGCTGATCTTGTACCTTTTTTACCTAGTAGAGAGTTTTCGCAAAGCCCCCGAAATGCCAACGCGAACGTCTACCCTATTGTTCGGTGCTCTTCCTGGCATCGAACAATGGGATTGGCGTTCGCGCTGGAGTTCCGGGGACTTTGCGAAAATTCTCTAGTACCTTATTTACCCGTACCTTTTTTACCGTACCTTTACCTATACCTTTTTACCTGTACCTTTTTTACCGTATGCCCTTTTACATGTGTATGTACTTGCCCTTGCAAAATGGTACAAGGTACAAGTCCCATGCAACGCACGTGAACACCAACAGATTGTCATTGATATGAGCACAAATACGTATACAATAGTAAGCCAACAGACGTGTCACCGCCGTCTTGGCAAGTGACGTCAGTAGCCTATCAGCAATTTCATGCAATGCTATGCCGCGCCGGCAGTTGCTTTTATCACGACGTCAAAAAAATTTAAAAATGCTACATTACTGCACACACCTGTGGACTTTTAAAAATCCCTAATAGGCCTACACCTAATCGTGCTTTGCATTATAAAACCCGCAATCTAACTTTTGTGCGATTTTTTCGGTCTAAAATGAATGATATAAATCATCTACATGTAGTTAGACAGTTTTCATGCAGCAGGATGTCATGCAGAGTAGTAAGTACGGTTTTACTCACCAAGGTATGAAAGCAGTCGGCCTATTTCGGCCGGTTCAGTGGCGTTTATGTCAGCTAGTAAGTTAGCATTGAAACTGAGTGGTTACAGGTGATCTGATCAATGCATTTTGACAGAAGTGACAGCTGTGAAAAACATTAGCGAATTGTAATTGGTCATTTAGGGATATATTCGCCAAAACTGTAAATAAATTTAATGCATAATTAAGGGCTATTGGTTCACAAGGTGACCCTTATTTTCAACAGTCTGTGTATATGTTAGACTGGTACCCGGTCTTCTGGGCAGCTTGCATTCGAAGACCGGTGAAACCAAATGATCTGAGCCGGAATTCCGGCTCGTGACGTCATTCTACAGCATTCTACAGCAATGCATTCTCCCGAACTAAATATAGACCAGCGGGCGCCATGATGGTTTTATGCGCTGAATCGGTTAATGTCGTCCTGGGTACACCTCATTATTACCCTGGGTATTCTGGGTAATCCTTTTTATTACCCAGGACAATCCTGGGTATAAATAAGGTACCTCAACATTACCCAGTTTGAAATCCGCGCCATTTTCCACTTGCGCTCGAGGTACGGTATTGTCTTATTCTAGCCCGGCACGAATTTATACACGTGCATTTTGACGTGGCGACTGTCAGCAGCTGTCAGAATGGCAACTCGCGTTAAAGACCGCGATTTACAGTCGTATTTGCAATCTATTCCATCCTATGGCGCGGATTTTAAAACTGGGTAATGTTAAGGTACCTTATTTGTACCCAGGACGATCCTGGGTAACAAAAAAGATTACCCAGGATTACCCAGGGTAACAATGAGGTGTACCCAGGACGACATTAACCGATTCAGCGTTTTATGCATTTGCTTGCGTCTGTCCTAGTATTTTTAATCAGGACAGTGTTCGGTCTATGTGTATGTTTGGCAATATTTTCAGCTATATCTCAGTTTTTGAAGGCGCATTATGTTTGAAATTTGGCGTGTTGTCATATTCTCGTTTGACTGTTTTATTTGTGTGAGAATTTTCGAACAGAAATGCGGTAATATTTTTAAAGAGCGTTTTGGGGTGGATTTTAGAGGATATACAGATATCGGTTTCTGAACGACAAAATTCTTAAAAGATGGCGAAATATGATGTCAGTTGTATCAGAATTTATAATAATAATAATAATAAAAGTGCTTATATAGCGCCCTACGTTGCAAAGAAACCTCAGTGCGCTTTACAATAATAGTTGTAATACATACATGTTGATAGCAAAAAATGAACTAACATAGAAAAGATTACTAAAACATTACTAAACGTTGAGGCTAAAGGAAATTTAAAATGTTTTAAAGAGGTGAGTTTTAATTGCGACCTTGAAACTGTCCACCGATCGGGCATTCCTGATCTGCGGCGGAAGGTCGTTCCACAGTCTAGGAGCGGCGACCGAGAACGCTCTAGCTCCGTAGAACTGAGTTTTAAAACGAGGAGGAACGATCAGCCCCGCAGATGAGGAACGCAAAGTTCGAGCCGGCCGGTGGACAGCCAGAAGGTCACAGAGATATTTAATATATTTAATGATAATTCCTAACAATTTCGCCTTACTATGATGAGTCGGTGAAATCGCTCAAGTTGACGTTGACGTGGAATTATATAGGCCTAGGCACATTTCGAGGTTATCCTGCAACGGGGTCTCTATTTGGCGCGCAGGCTTGTTTTCTCTAAATCGGGAGTTTTACCGCTTCGTTAATCGGGAGTGTAAGAAATCGCTCCGTTAACGATAACACTAATGTCAATGTTATTTCTGACGTGGTGTACATTTGCAATGTAAAAAATAACATAAGGCTAATGTATCACGGATATTTTCGCGGGCCACGAAATTCATTGTTTATTTGCATTTTGTTTGTTTATGTCAAGGCTTTCGTTTTCTTGTGAGTAAATGATTGGCGGCATGCCCCTCTAGAAATTCTGTTGATTCCAAAAGCATTCATTTTGGTGGGTTGGCATGTCCCAAAATTCCAAAATAACGTAATGTAAACATCCATGTTTACAAACATTGAATGTAAACAATGAAGTCGTGATACATTATCTTTAACGTCAGGTTATACAATGTACATTAGCGGGACGATCACTCAAATCTCTAGCGATAACACTAACGCTAACACTACTTCTGCTGAACATCTGCTGTGTAAAAATAACGTTAACGTTAACGTTACCGTTAGCGGACGAATCGTAAAACTCCCTAATTCCAATCACCTGTTATAGGCCAACGTTATTAAGTGATATTTTTCTAAAACTGTTAATATATATCTCATGTAAATAATATGTGTTCATTCCCACTGAAGATTTCCAAGAGGAATGAAAGCGCTATGGGACATTAAAATATATGTAATGAGAATTTCAGCCTAAGTTACATTTTTTCGAATACATTTTCATTAAAGCCACAAACTCCCACTCAAACTACACTTTGTGAGCAAATGATTTTTTTCGCATTAGGCCTAAATATCGTCAGTTTCTGGCGATTTTCAGTATTTTCCATATTATTAGAGACCAGTTCTGGAAAACCAGGCACAAGTCTCCCAGGAAGAAATGGTTAATAAAGGAGCACGGTATTGGATCTCTAAAGCGTTATTTGACTGCCGACGTAGAGGGAGCCACCTAGCGGCAGCAAAACGAACTACAAAAATGCATTACAAAATGTACGTAGTAAATCGGATCAATTCGCCGACAACGCAGTAAGTCCGTGGGTTGCAGAGTGGCACAGTGGCGCCGGCTGTCGAGAAAAAGTGGCAATACCGTGGTCCTTTAAAGGGGCACTGTATTCCTTCCCTATCCTGCGTGAAACATACCCGCGTTAAGGAAGACCTCTATTAACAATGTCGTAAACTACCGCTTATCAACCTCGCCCCATGTAGAGTAACTCTCGTTCCTAGGGTATCCGTGTATGCATAGTAGGCCTATTGTAATCAAACATTCTCCAACACTGACCAGGGCGAAAGGCAAAACTATGCTATTGGAGAATGACGCAATCACCGCCAGTGGCGCCGGCTGTCGACAAAAAGTGGCAACATTGTGCCCCTTTAAGTAAAATCATATCGCATGCCAGCAATTTGTGACAGTGAAAGAAAAGTATGAAATCCTGACTCCGAATGATGCCATCTTTTACTTTCATTCCTCAAATGTGTCCCTCAATTTCTAATGTAAGAATAATACATGTATTCTTGACACGATGGGGGAATAGGTGGCCATTTTGATTTTTGTAAAACCTCAACTCCTAAGTG
This sequence comes from Notospermus geniculatus, assembly GCA_002633025.1. Taxonomy (NCBI): domain Eukaryota; kingdom Metazoa; phylum Nemertea; class Pilidiophora; order Heteronemertea; family Lineidae; genus Notospermus; species Notospermus geniculatus. The sequence continues at coordinate 614,366 of NMRB01000119.1, read as the reverse complement.
GGATATGACGTATGGCCGGCGAGAGGATTGGTGGCGGGTAGACCGCCTGCGCGATCGCATGGTGCGTTGCTGACTTAACAGGAGAAGCTGGACGCCAGCAATTGCCAGACCGGTGACTTTGGTGTCTACATGTACACCCTTAGTCAAAAGTAAATACCCACCTATATTTTTCACAGCCACTTTCTCTTTTCATACAGATAATCTAGGGCCACTAGGACACCAGAAACAGACTGGTTTCAAAACAATACCAGTTTCAATCCGAACAAGTGAGTATTAAAAAACATGACATTTTGGCAAAATTTCAAACTTTCACCAAAAACACAGTTGTTTAATAATTTCCAGTTTTATGGTCTTAAAAGGTGTCCTAGTGGCCCTAGATGTGTGTATGAAAAGAAAAACTGGCTATAAAACATATTCATGGAAATATGCCGGTGTGACAGGAATCAAAGTCCCCCTGGAATCAAAGTCAGGTTGTATAGTTCAGCGAAGGATTAGAATACATGTATATGGCTATGGAGACTATGGCTGCTATTGTTTGGCAGACTTGCATTCCAAGGGCGTTGATTCCTGTCACACCTGAAAATTAGGTGGGCATTTACTTATGACTAAGGGTGTACAGAGTAGAGTGGTGTGCATTAATATTCGAACAGAGGGAATTCAGCTTTTCATTAAAGGCAAAATTTGCCGCCTCGGTATTCCAATATCTACATGTGTATCAAAAGTATTTGAAGTCAGTCCTAGATATGCACTCCTCTAGTCTGAAGGTTTTCGCTGAATTCAGATACTGGATATCACGAGAATGGTGAAAATATCGAAATTTGACATACTTCTTGAGATTTGCTATTATCAACATTTTGTCTGGATATTTTGTAGACTTTTTTCTCTTGCAACAACATGTTGAATGGGGGTATAATCTGTCGTTGTTTGGATGCTGATACTGATTCGCAAATACCAGGGATTCAACTTATCATGTTTATGAGATTTCCCATGATTTTGATATTTTGCAATATTTATGAAGTGACTTGATCAAAAGTGGGTTTTTTTGCTAGAATTGATATAGGATATGGTTGTCTATCTGATCCAACTTCATCTTACAGTTGCCAAGCGATACAAAGATTCCTGGAAAATCTCGAAATTGTTAGTGGAAAATATCAAAGACATCTCAGGTGTATGAATATCAACTTCTGTTTCCAAACGCTGTCAGGTAATACCCCCATTCCAGGGATTGACATAAGCCAAGGCCATTTTCCAAAACACCCTTGCTGGCCCTCTAAAGTGTCCAGGGCCATGGCTGGCTGACCCTTGGCCTATTGTGTGCCTTCATTTGATAAATGTGTTAATAAACTGGGTCTAGCTGAAATTGACCATCCATGACCTTGGACAACAATCACTTTGGATTAGAATAGAGGGCCAGCAAGGGTGTTTTGGAAAATGGCCTTGGCTTATGTCAATCCCTGCCATTCAACATGTTGTTGCAAGGGGAAAAAGTTCCACAAAATATCCAGACAAAATGGTGATAACAGCAAATCTCAAGAAATATGTCAAGTTTCGATATTTTCGCCATTCTCGTGATATGCAGTATCTGAATTAAGCGAAAACATATCAGACTAGAGGAGTGCATATCTAGGACTGACTTCAAATACTTTTGATATAGGTATTGGAATACAGAAGCGGTAAATTTTGCCTTTAATGAAAAGCTAAATTCCCTCTTTCGATTATTAAAGCCTCGCTGTATTGAATTCAGAAAGTGCTAACGTCCTCCGACGTTAGTGTAGTGTAAAATGTACAATACTCTATCTGAATGCATTAGAGCTCTGCCTGCAGTTTTTTCGTTGTGTGCTGAAAACTAGGTCTTGATTCTTTGAAGTACGTAGGCCTATCAAGCAAGCATTTTGGGGACCATCAGGAGGCTATGAGACTTCTACCTGCACAGTCCTAACACTTTGAAAATGTCGTAAAATTCAATACTGTGAGGCTTTAATGCACACCACTGTACATCTATTGTACATGCGCAATCGGAGAGATGCACGATGTCAGATACACAGAGAAGCCGAAAAAAATTTTAAAAAAATAATTCTGTACTTACCACTGAACGGGTTTCTGCTGCCTTCAGGTGCGACTGATAGGCGACTAAATCATTCGTCCTTCCAACCCAGTTAAACTTAACACACGTCAGCTAATTCATAAATTATGCAAATTCGTTTCCATTTGATTAATGCTCATTAAATTATAAAGTAAATTTATATGGATTAGAATATTTCAAAATCGTAAATATCATGAAGGGAATTTAATGTCACTGAACTGAGGCTACATCCGTCATGACTAATGGGGAACCCGCACACTAACGTCACAACGTGGCGCTGCGAGCGCTGTGACCGAAATCTCTTTTTTCTAACGTTATTTCCATTTAATTCTGGCGTGAAAATAAACCATTTGTGTTGGTCGCATGGCAGTAAAACTTACATCATCGTAGCAGATGAAATTTTCTTTTAAACTCATTCCTTTTTTTCTTAAAATTAAGAGATCCGATAGCGATAAGGACAACGTCATTTGTGTCATTCTTCCTGTNGACAGAAGTTGTCATAGCCTGCGCAAAGTGCATTCAGGCCAACACACCGACTGAAAAAAGTAAATCAACCCTCCCTCTCCATCATGATGAAACAAAACAAGCCCAACCCAGTACTCGCACTAAAAGGGTGACTAGAGTGATAATCCACGGCTCGTCTTAATAAAAACGCTCACAATGCACCATGGCTAAAGATAGAGACTGACCTCAAACCACTTCTAAATATAAATCCACGTGCTTCTCAACCTCGGCGCCACATCGAGGTCGAACTAATTACACAAACCATCGTAGAGGTATTTGCTGGTCCGCCCGTGAGCCCGAGATTGAATGAGATTGAATAGCTGGCCTATGTAAACCCCGCATGGATTTTAACCAATCGGATTCATTTCTTAATTATGAAATCGGTAGAAAACCACAAAATGCCCGAAAAAGCATATTATTCGCAAACTAATCGGTTTTATTATTAGCCCGGACACTACTAGGCATAAAACGTAACATATACCAGCTTAATGTTTTGAAAGCCGATAATGATTTAGTGCCGAAAAGTGTGTCGAAAGCTCATTTTAGACCAAATATAATGGTCACTAAAGGGACTATAGGCCCACGTGAACCAACAATAATTAACTGATTATGTAACTTTATTCATGAACAATGCAAGTCGCAGATGAAGTTTTTCAGAGGCGATAACGGGTACAGCCGGCTCCAAATGACAGCAGGGGTTTTTACCTCGCTCCTCTTCATCCGCTCACACAAACCCCTGCCGACATTCGCCGGAATACGTGGAGTATCAAAGCCATTCCAGCAAATGTTCATCCCCACCATCTCATCCCAAGAAGGCCGATGATTGATACACATGAACTACGCAGGTTTGAACAAAGCTGACAAAGCAGGTCAACATGAAATTACTCACTCGGCGTATCTGTTTGGCGACGTGTGGCCTGAGAATGATATACATTCTGTGCGATGAATGTAGGATAGGCTGAACTCAACTAAGGTTGAATCCAACGGTGTAAGTAGGTTAATGACCCGCATGGGTCAGCGGAGCCAATGTCAGCTGCTTGGCTGTGAATATTACAAGGGCCGTTATACATGTGTACGTGTAACTGATCTCTAGTTAGGGTGAGGTGGGAAAGCTGAGGTACTTCAGCACTGTGTTGTGCGTGGCACTACGAGACAATCTACGTGTAATGCATGTCATCTTAAGGTGACTCAGAAAGGCGTTCGCTGATTGGGCGCATTTTCTCGTGCGCCAAGTACCCCAGCAAATCAGGCGGATGTCCTCAGGGGTTTGTCTGCGGTGACGAAGGGAGCGAGCAGTAAGAACGCCTGATATTCTCAGGATGTNTTAAGTACAATGTATGTTTATAAATATGGACCCTGGAGTCTCTGGGCCGTATTTACGAAACGCGATTAGGCCAACACGCGTGTAAATTCATAGTTATTCAGGTTAAGGGCCCAGAAAACCATTGTGTTGCTACCTTGTACGCTGCTTGATGGGCAGCGTTTACCCGCAGGATAAATCACCGTGGTTAACTTTCCTTTGTCTAGCTGCAGGAGGACAAAAGAAAAATTTGAACAACTTACAGGCCTTGTTTAGAGTCATTCAAGTCTTTTCTTCGATCCTCCTGCACGTAAACGCAGGAATGTTAACCGCGTGTGGTTATCCTGTGGGTAAAGGCTACCGATTAAGCAGCGTACAAGGTAGCAACACAATGGTTTTTTAGGCCCTTAACCGGAATAACAAACGCGTGTTGGCCTAATCGCGCTTCGTAAATACGGCCCTCTATGTTTAACTAACTCGTGAACGCTTAGATTTAGGACATATTAAATGTACATGTACTACAAACAGCTAGAAACATGGTACCACTGAATAGAGTAAGCGTGTTTTTAACGGTTCAAAACCATTGGTAATTCACAATTGCGTTTTCTTGCAAAAAAGGAAGGAAATTGCGATGCCTGATTACCAAATAGTCTCAAACAGTTTAATACATGTAGGAGCAGTGGGCCACGCCTTATCGCCAAAAGATGGCAGCAAAGTTTCAGCGGACCAATACAATATAGAATTCTCCTGATTGGTGCTCAATCAACCGTGAATGAGCCCGCTAGGCATTGAATAGGGCCGTAGTGACACCTATTGGTCAACTGACAGCTCCTCTTGAGAGGAATCCCTAGTAAGAGCCGCCCCACACGATCAAATTTTTCATCAATTTTTTGGAAGTTCAGATTCAGGGCCTATTAGGGCTTTAATGTATAAAACCGCATGTAGGCCTTTATTGTCATGAGCATATTCAGAAAATTTGGTGAAAATGGAGCGGCTTAAAGCTGCACTGTATTGAATTCAGAAAGTGCTTACGTCTCCGACGTTAGTGTAGTGTAAAATGTACTGTGCTCTATGTGGATATACATTAGAGCTCTGCCTGCTGGTTTTTCGATGCCGTGCTGAAAACTAAGCATCGATTTTTTTAAGCATTTCGGGGACCTTCACGAGGCTATGAGACCTCTACCTGCAGTCTCCTAACACTTTGAAAATACCGTAAAATTCAATACTGACAGGCTTTAACAATGTTCTTATTTGATGAAAATAACACCGAATGGGTAGTTTTTAGAGGGGCATTTTAAGTTACAGTAAAGGGGGACTGCCTCTTTAACCGACCTATGCTGCACGTACATGTAGGTGACCCGTCATAAGGAATTTCATAGCTTCGACGGGGTGGAGTAGCAGTGAAGAGTGTTTCCCTCGAAATGTATCCACCGCCATTTTTCATGACAGATTGTAGAACTAATTCCTGCATTCATTATTTTTCCATCACAAATTTACATTTCATACGAATGTTCTCCTCGTGATAAACAAGAACATAAATCATAGAGATGGTTCGTGTGCATATGAATTCATCAAAACGGCATCGACTGTTGTAAGCAATGATCACACTTAAACTTATTTCGATAAATGAACATAGGTAGGATTACCTCAAAGTTGGAAGCATTAGCCCTCTCTAAAGCCTCGCTTATGTCGCCCTTACGTACAGTCAGAACTAGTTGGCAACTGATAATCGGCGCGTAGTTGGAACTAATTAGTCACAACTACTAGGTGACATAAGCTCTCGGGCGTCAGGGAGTAACTAGTTGCCAACTAAAAATATCCAGATCCTGAAAGTCGCACATATTCAACTTCAGCGACTAGTTGACAACTGTATCCTGAAGATAGCCAATGAAATTCGCTTTACATTCCACGTGGCCTAACGTGACCACGTGACCTAATCACCACGTCACTTAAAATCAAAGGAAATCTGTGTCGACATAAGCACTCAAAAGACGGCGATAAACTAGTTCCAGGTAGTTGCGACCGATCGGTAGTTTTCTTGTCGGTGGCGACATAAGTTACCAGTTGCAACTTGTTGACGCTGTTTCTATCGCAGCGTAGGGCGACATAAGCGAGGCTTAAAGCTGAACTGCATGCATAAAACCAGGGCCTCGCACGTTTAAAAAAACAGTAACTGAAATAACCTGGGACATCCGCCATGTTTTAGTGGGACTCCAAACATGATAGAGTACCGAAGCATGTAGGTGGCAGCACCTTATTTGTGTCCTGACCATCAACAAATCACGCTGTATGTACACGTGCATGTAGGCCTACATACCAGAAGCCCACGTAGGCCATCGGTATGTACAGGCTACACAGACAGTACACGCCCATCTCATGAAATGGTGGAACAGCTGTAATAAAACAAATGTCTGAGAAGCTGGTTGTAGCCTACTTCTTCTAGGCCTGACAGACTATCATACACTCAAAAATTGGCCTACAGCATTCCCTTGGCAGATGTTTCACCTATCGGGCCCCGCCTATCCATACTAGGCCTCCGGAACATGCACACACTGAGCTAAGGGACAAACAAAAACACGCCAATAGACATCCTGCGAAAGTCGGCCATTACAGCTCAGAAGGGGTAAACATTAGCCTCGCCCTAGGGGGCCCAGTGCATTTGTACAGTTGGCTCCTGTGCTTACCGTCTGTACAATGCACTAGGCCCAAGGTTTGTTTACCCCTTCTGGCCTGTCATGGCCGACTTTCGCAGGATGTCTTTTTAGGCCTAGCAAGTATGTCATGAGAACCGAAGCCGAAATGAAAAAGACGCAAAACAGTACTAGGAATGAATGCTCACCTGATACACATCCTGATAGTCAAAAGTAGCCAAAAGCAAAAATTTTGTTCATAAGTATTCCTCGCACCGAATGTTGACGTGTCATGGCCCTATTGTGATTTTCCTGTAACCTCGGCCATATGATCAAAACTCGACGATGAATTGACCATAGGCCTACATAGGCATTTACACCTTTGCGAAACCTGGGAACGACTATACCCCAATACGCAATAACTTCGCCGAGAAAAAGGGCTCGAATAAACGCAGCGGACCGCTGGTCTAATGGAAAACGCGCCGGTCTTCGAAGCCAATACTTGGAGGTTCGAATCCGGATCCGGGCTCTTCCTTTTTTCATTCGAATACTTTTTCAGCATTTCGATTTCTGATATGTAGGCCCACAGGCACATACAGCGTTGATCACTTGGTGCTGGTCAGGACGTAAATAAGGTGCTGCCATCTACATGCTTGGGTACTCTATCATGTTTGGAATCCCACTAAAACATGGCGGATGTCCCAAGTTATTTCAGGTACTGCCCGCGCTGTGGCGCGGGCGTTTTTTAAAAACGTGCGAGGCCCTGATTTTACGCATGCAGTTCAGCTTTAAGGCTAAGAATCCATTCACGCGATTTTCTTGCCGCAGACGCTCGAAAGCATTGTTTGTTTCCACCGCATTGGTCGTGGACAAAGGATGCGATGTCGTGCGGCACGAAAATCGCGTGAATGGATTCTTAGGCTTAGGCTAGCCTTTTTCACACTGGCGGCGGGGTGCGATGCGGAATTTTTCTGTTAGGCTGGCTGTCCATTCACGCGATTTCCGAGCGACAGACGCTCGAAAGCATTGTTTTTTCCGCCGCGTTGGTCGTGGACAAAGGATGCGACATCGCGCGGCACGAAAACCGCGTGAATGGATTCTTAGCCTAAGGCTAAGAATCCGTTCACGCGATTTTCTTGCCGCAGACGCTCGAAAGCATTGTTTATTTCCGCCGCGTTGGTCGTGGACAAAAGATGCGACATTGCGCGGCACGAAAATCGCGTGAATGGATTCTTAGCTTAAGAATCCATTCACGCGAATTTCGAGCGGCGCGATGCCGCATATTTTGTCCATGACCAACGCGGCGGAAACAAACAATGGTTGCGGCGTCGCACCGCTAGAAATTCGCGTGTCGAATGGATTCTTAGCCTTAGCCTATTCCTGTACACACCTGCGGCAGGACGCGATGCGGTAAGAAGCGGTAGGACGCGACGACCGATTTCCAAGGCCCCCGATCGCCCCTGCAGTATTTTTCCGCGTCGAATCGCCTTTGAATGACCACCGCATGCAACCGCGTCGCGCCATGCCGCGCTATGTCAAAGCTGACACAGCTTGGCGATTTTTTCATCGCACCACATCGCATAGCGCCACCAGTGTGAAAAAGGCTAAAATCGGTTAATTCGGTTCGGGGCCAGTTCATCTGCTGTTTGTACCGTGAAAAAGCCATGTCACCTGCACTATCTTTCCCTTTTCGTGGAAAAAAGGAAGTCAACTGGCCTCGAACCGCGTCGATTAACCAACCGTCAAAAGGGCTATGTTACACAAATTCACACATTGAAATGAACAGACTTCCACCACGGAATTTTTGGTGGCATTGCGTCCATAATTAATTACACACTCGTCATCACCTGTCAAACTGACAATTAAACATGAATTTTAATCGCCATATTCATATGTCAGTTTGAAATTTCAGAAAACTTATGAATCTTAAATGACCACCATCCCAATAATCTGCATAATAGTGTACATGCACTTTGGCAATGACCAACGTTTGGCCACTGGTTTTAGGGTGTAGAATCTATTGCCCCCGATACCAGTGTGGTGATTCAAACACAAAATTATTTTATTCGTACGCGAAGTCGTTGATGCATTACTAATGGTGCTTGTCGCATTCGCAGTTCATCTGGTAAATGGAAGGGGTGACGGGTGATTAATAAGCTGTAATAAGCTGTCACCTCTTCTATTTGCCTAAACAACTGCAAAAATAGTCAGCACGATTAGTTATGCATGAGTAAAATCGCGTACGAATAAAATAATTTTTTGTTTGAATCACCACACTGGATACAGGATATCCCCCAACAATACATTTACGGATTAAGCGGGACCATTCAATAGGAGCAGTCAGCCGCGCTTATCGCCAAAAGATGGCAGCAAAGTTCTAGCGGACCAATACAAAGGAAAATCCACGTGATTGGTGCTCGATGAAGGATGAATGAGTCAGAATAGTAACCCCAATACTGGGTCATTATACTGACCCAGTATTTTGGTCATTATTCTGACTCTATTTTGGGTCATTTTCCTGACCCAGTTACTGTGTTGAATACGTTGACCCAATTAATTGGGTCAACTTAACCCAGCATTTTGTTGATTGCATATTAATTTTATTTTTTGGTCAAAATCTACCGAGTTTGGGTCAAATTTGACCCAGCAAATATTAGAGTGGATGGGGTATACCAATGCACAACACAAGATCTTTTGTATGGTAGGGAGAAAACTGATGTTATAAAAGTATCGTTTTCACAATTCTGAAAGAGAAACATCCACAACTTTAAATTTGTGTCCCACATTTCAAACCATAGTTTATCAATATCCTTATGTATTTGTTTTCGTAAGTACGCATTTCTGTATAATTTTTTTGCACATAAGAACATAATTGTTGTCTCGCCAGGTAGAACTGGTTCATTGGCAGATTTCAACCCAATACTGGGTCATTTTGACCCAACCAAAATGACCCATAATTTCAACACCTGCACTTGGTCAAATCTGATCATGTGCTGGGTTATTTTGACCCAGTTTTTCACCCAATTTGTTTGACCCAGTAATTGGGTTACAAAAATGACCCAGCAAGAATGACCAATATTATGACCCTGTTATTGGGTCAGGAATTGTTCGTGTGTGTCCAAAATGACCCAAATATTAACCCAAATTTGTCGACCCAGCAATTGGGTCACGAAAATAACCCAGCAAAATTTAGAGCGTGTGCCATCGCAAAGTCGACCTGCCATCAGCATAAAGCAGGGAATCCACCTGTGGTTTTCAACCTGATTTTGCTTTGCGACTTGCTTTGCAAGTGGGCACTCGATCGCCATAGTGGACTCCCTAGACGTGATTTCCACCAGGGGCGAAGATGTGGTCAATTTCAGTTGGCAATCGGTCGGCGACCGGCAGCAGTTCCTTGCGATCGTATTCAATCGCAGGTAAGCCCCTGTCACATATCCACTCCGGGGCCCGTACGGCGAGTAAAAACAGACAGATTGCCCCTTAGCCCCGGGAATGAAAACCGTAGAAATGAAAATGAAAATGAACATGAAAATGAAAATGAAAATCGTAATGGACCCATACTGTCTCTCAAATCCACGGCAGGCCGATGGGTGGGGAAAATCATACGGGGCCCGGTGGATTTGTGACCTAGGCTTTAGCAGGTTGCAAAGCAAGTCGAACGCAGAAAATCAGCAGTGGATTCCTAACTTTAAGGACTTAAATGTACAGACCCAAATGTAGGCCTCCATTGAGCTAATTCAGAAAGTTTGTTGAGAAATTTCATCGTGTGAAGGGCATCTCTACGGTGGCCCATAGAGCTCATTGATGAAAAATATTTACATTTGCAATTTTTTTTTCAATTCGATAATTTTTTTCTTGGGGTTTGTAAAATTTTCAGAAGTTCCCACCGCGGTGNGCGGTGGAAATGTTTTCACCGCGGTGGGAAGTTCTCACCACGGTGAAAACGTTTCCACCGCGGTGGAAACATTCCCACCGCGGTGGAAATCATTTTCACCGCGGTGGTAATATTATCACCGCGGTGGAAATATTATCACCGCGGTGGGAACTTCTGAAAATTTTACAAACCCCAAGAAAAATTATCGAATTGAAAAAAAATTGCAAATGTAAATATTTTTCATCAATGAGCTCTATGGGCCACCGTAGTATCTCTGAAAAACAAAAAAAAACAACGCCTGCTGGTTTATTGGTGTTTTTTTTTAATGTTTTGAGTAAACATACATAAAACTAAGTTTTTGCATAAGCGACACGCTTCCATGAATACGAGACATGTTATTTGCCACATTTACACATGTAATGCATCTTATTTGCATTTTGTTCAACAGACAAGCATTTTACATATGCCTATTATTCACACCTTTAAATTGGAAGGAGTCGAGACCCCGGCACAGACGCCTTACGGCTACCGGCACTGCTAGAGCGACCCCAACACAAGGTAGGCAAACGTATGAATTTACCGATTTTCAATATTCCTGCCCAGCTCTTAGAACATTTCACATTCGATTCAAATGTTGAAGATTTGAAGATAATCCACGTCATGTATAGTTGAATGAAAGTTTGCTGAATTTTTGTAAAAGTGCGGAATTTCAGTCTACGTGCTCCAAAACGAAATGTTCCGAAATTCTAATTATGAAGAAAACGCATGTAGTGAAAACTTCTTGGAATACATGTCCGCATCCTCCCACGGCAGGGGTTTTTACCTCGCTCCTCTTCATCTACTCACAGAAACCCCTGCTGAAGTAGAACATCCACTGAATCTGGTGCGGCTGTTCCATACGCCAGTTGCACTCCCTCTGTTGTCGTGGTTTTGGTACTTTCGTGGTTTTACCCTGTTTCATAGAAGTTTTGTATCTACAAATTATTTAGATCTTTTCAAAATTAACCGAACGTTTATCCCAGTGGTTCTTCGTATATATCGGGTGTCCCAAAAAAAGTGAACCGCTTTTTTTGACAGGTATTTTCTCAGCGACAGATGAACCGAATTCATTGAAATTTTTCGCAGAGTAACCTTAGGGTATCATCAACAAGTCTGCAAAATATCTAGGAGATCGGTCGCAAATTATGCGAGTATTGTCAAATTCAAAACAGCATGTCAACACCTGTGTGAACATGATGAAGGTCACAGTGCATTAGCTCTGATATTGAATTTTTTGACATGCTGTTTTGAATTTGACAATACTCGCGCAATGTGTGACTGATCTCTTAGATATTTTGCAGACTTGTTGATGATACCCTAAGGTTACTCTGTGAAAAATTCCAATGAATTCGGTTTATCTATCGCTGAGAAAATACTTGTCAAAAAGCGGTTCACTTTTTTTGGGACACCCGATATAAACAAGATTCTTATTATTTCTGATTGTTTATATAAGTCATAATTATTCAGCATTCACAACCTAGAAATGCTGCATTCTGATTGGGCAATGGTTTTCTGACCGCCTCATGCTTGGCTGGGAGACCCAAAATTTCAACAGGGCTTTGTGTGGAGTGTATGAAGAGGACCGAGACCAAAGCCCTGCTGTGGGAAGATGAATGTCCGCTGATATCTAGAAATATTGAACTTCACCAGCAAAATCAGTCACGATCATCTCCGCTGCGGGTTTCGCGACATATTTCAGCGCCCCACCCAAGGCTAGGCGCACGTGGACGGCATATCTCAATGCGGTACGGGTGTTTTTAAGTCCACCGGCACGGCTGAAATACGAGTCCAGCAGCGTTGGGTCAGTTACCCTACCACATTGAGATTTGCCGCCCATGTGCGCTTAGCCTTAGGCCAAGCGCACATTTGCTGCAAAACGCAATGCGGTACGGGTGTTTTTAAATTCGACTGACCCACCAACGCTGTCGACTGGTCATTCAGCCGGGTCAGTCGATTTTATATCAAACATACCTACCTCATTGAGTTTTGCCGCAAATGTGCGCTTGGCTTTACCTGGCATAAAAAAATAAAAAAGGCTTTCCGTCCATCTTCTGTTCGGAGCACCGGTGTAAACAAAACGCAGCGTGAAACTTCATTAAAGGCCTGTTTCCACTACATGTATAGCGGATTCCTCGGCGTTTTCCGGCGAGCGGTGCGGTTTTCACAGGGCTTTGGATAATCCTTCGGTGGTGTAACAATACAATGGCCTATTGATTATTCCGTTGCCTGTGAAAACCGCTCCGCTCGCCGCAAGACACGGCGGAATCCGCTAGTGGAAACGGGCCTTTAGGGCCAATTCATACTTGCTCGCGGACCGTCAAGCGCATGAAACTGATCGCAGGTTTCCAAGGCGTGAATGTGCACGCACATTGAAATTGATCATAGTCGGCGTAAAATCCGGACGGAGTATGAACCAACCCTTAAGGCCTGAACCCACTGACGCGTTTTCGCGCAGCGGGAAAACGCAGCGGCAGAAAATGCTTTGTTAAAAGGCAGCGGACCGAGAATATAACAATGAATTTGTCGCGCGGTGATGAAACCGCGGCGGCAAAACGCGACAGTGGGTTCAGGCCTTTAAGGCCCGTTTCCACTTGAGCGTTTTACGCCGCGTTTTGACGCTTCGCCCATTGTTTGGAAGCAGAGCGGCGGAAAGTAACAAAAGATTTGACGCATCACGTGGCGTAAAACGCTCATGTGGAAACGGGCCTTTAAGGCCTGAACCCACTGTCGCGTTTTCCCGCCGCGGTTTCATCACTGCCCGACAAATCCTTTGTTATTTCTCTGTCCGCTGCCTTTTAACAAAGCATTTTCTGCCGGTGCGTTTTTCCGCTGCGTGTAAACGCGTCAGTGGGTTCGGGCCTTTAGGCGTTTCATTGCGCGTCGCCGGTCAACTTGCAGCTTTTGTTGTTTTTGAAGCCAGCCCTATTTTTTTCTTTTAACTGAGAGGTTCGTTCGTGGGTATCAATAGGAATAGCGAGGTTTCGCAAATCTGACGAAACAGGAAGTACGAAACATGAAATTCAACTTCTTTTCCAGGACTTAATGTATTACTGGAGATGGCTGGTACCCACCACAAATGTCTCTGCTGCCAGTGCGTCTTTTAGCATATCATGTAAGACCAAGAGAGTTATGGTGCATCTTGAATTTCTGAATTTCCACTTCGTATGGACGAGGTGGAAACGAAAGATGAATTTCAAATTTTAATACACACCGTAACTCTATCCGTCTAACGTCATACGCTAAAAGAGGCTCTTGCAGCAGGCGATATTTGTGGTACCAACCATCTCCTGAAACACATTACGTCATGGAAATGAATTCCAATTTCGTATTTCGTACTTTGTGGTTCGTCAGAAGGTGGTTCGATCCGGGACGAGCACGGCTCTGCTGAAAAACTGCACAGTGTAAACACGCTACTGTGCTCGGCCCACTTGAATGACTCACCTATAGTGAAGTGCGCATGCTCATTTATCGGCCTTGAACTCAATATGTCATTATTGCCGTGAATATGGGCGAAGCCATATTGAAAATGACGGAGATTTCCTATCTCCACAGAAAAGAGAGCAGGCGATTCAGATATTGGCGCGGTTCTCATGGTGCAGTGTAAACGGTCATTCTCAGGCGGGCTGACCCGGGCCGACCACGGCAGGGTTCATCTAGGCCAAAATTCTGCGTAGTGTAAAAAGGGCTATAGACGATATCTGTGTGTAGATCTACATGTAGCGTAAAACCTACATGCTTGGTATTGCGGTCAGCTAAAAGTTCCGTGCCGATGGGGAATTTAGGCCATCGCCGCGTTTGGGTTACTGATAGGCCTACATGTATCACCAAAGATTCCCTGCAGTCTGGGCGAGCCCCGGTAGCCCAGTGCCTACAGCGTAGACGGTGTGAATGGTTGTCGACATATCCGTGGATTCAAGCCCGGAGGAGGAAGATTTTTTTTTCTCCCCACTTTTTTTTTCACGGTTTGGTTACACTCAATAATTCAGTGGTATCGGCTTCCGCTCGAAGCTCAACCACTGAAACACTTGGTGCCAAAGTCCGTTTCTGAACACTAGATGTCACTACCAGTTGTTGACGAACGCGCTCGATCAACCAGCCAATGAGCGATAAGCCAATAAGAAAATGTTTCATGTTTTCCCCTAGTTGCGTTAAATGCTGGTCGCTGATTGGTTGATGACAGTTTGCACCATCTAGCGTTCAGAGACACGATTAGGCCCCATCTGTGCCAGTAGTTAGAGCGAATACACTGTAACTAGTATTAAGCTCCAGGGGTAGCGAGCATAAAGGGGTCGTAACCCTACGTCGGACCTAAACCAGGCGTAGTGCTATGGCCGCGACCAGCACTACGCCTGGCTTAGGCCTGACGTAGGGTTACGACCCCTTTATGCTCGCTACCCCTGGCCACTGGGGAGGAGTGTGGGTTTGGTCGATGCGCTATTAATTTCCTTTCCCCTGCCAAAAACAACTCACGTTATTCCCCTCATAATCAGTAATTCCATCTCACTGCATGATCTGACACCAAAAACAAAACGTCACTTCGTAACCAGGCTTGTTTTGTTTACACCCCGAAATTGCGGTGGAACTGCAATTTCTATACTGCTAGACTGAAAAGANAATTTACCAGAAAATGCATAGTTACTGCTTTTCCCCCAAAATGCCTCATTCATCCTAAATAACCACATTTTGGAGAAATGGTCCTAGTCTAATAGTGCGTTTCCAAATATTATGTTCGCAAATCAGCAGACCATTGAATGCCAAGGCCTACAATTGACTGACAACAATAAAATCTACTCGAGTGCTAACGCGGCCTAAAATTGGCGAACAGAGTAGAGGCAATTATTATTCATTATGATTCATTCAGTTACATGCCAATGGGTCACTTGGAATGCGCTTGTCTGGAGGGAAACCCAATGACTATAGATCGACCTAAAGGGACACTATTAGGCTCATATGTGACCCTCCACCGCCAAACCAGTCGCATGTCGCTCTTAGCTTGGCAGGTTGAGACCAAGGCCGGTGTAACGTCAATCAGTGTTCCCCGTATTTCTGTGTTTTCTTATTGTTTCCCTCCTGACGGATTAAGCGGCAACTAACCCAACAATAACCATTCCAGGCCGCATCTATTGTTGGGAACACTGAGCTACAGAAACACTCACCTATGTTACACCTGGTTGCATCAGCCATGCTCAAATTTAAGTTTGAGGTTGATCTCAACTAAGTAATATGATTTGCCATTACAATTTGCGGTTGAGAATGACTTCGAGGTTCGCTTGAGAACAAAGTCGACCTCAAGTATGACTGGTGCAACCGGGCCTAAATGTTGGTCACTTCCAATGTTGTCGGTCTGTTATGAAATCTGAAATAATCTACTTTTTCCTCTTCTGGTGTCATCTTAGTTCATTGCGGCACCTTCTGAGCGACATGCGACTGGTTTGGTGGTGCATGGCACTCTATGACCGCTAACTGGTAGTGGCCTCTAACGAGAGTAAAGTTCCCCATTCATTACGTACAGCGCTAACAACTGACAACCTACGAATCTGGGCTCAAATGTTGATGTTTGCTGTATTTTACCTGGAATACATGTCAGAGTTAGATTCTCATGCCAACCTCCTGGTGTAATGAGCACATCAAAATGGCTGAGAGACATCTACCTGTAAGGGTCCCTTTAAGAATCTTTTTTTACAATTTCTGTACATATCTGTATGTTACAATTTCTGTACATATCTGTATGTTACAATTTCTGTACATATCTGTATATACAGTATTTTCGGATTTAAGACATCACTCCACTGGATCAGCCCATTCTACCATATATATGGTAACCAAGTCGTGCATGAAAGCTCAATGGCTCTAGCAGCTTTTGATTGATTGAACTGGGCTAAATGCCATTAGATCATATAAAATTGATGAGTAACATACATGTAGTGGGCTGGACATTGTAATCCATGGAGTGATGTCTTAAATCTGAAAATACTGTATCATTGTTTATATCGTATATTAGTTTGTATGTGACATTATTTATCACTCCGTCCATTCTGTGCACTCGCAGACATTTCTGAGAAACACTCCATAGAAAAATCCATTCATTTTGCATAACACAAAAGTTAGCATTTTTTTTCTCCATTTTCATGGGACGCCATTAGCCCATCTAGTGCTGGCTAATCACTAATCAGTCTGTACTTAAATCAGTCGCACAAGTCCCTGAAAGGTGCACAACTCCAAGAAAGATGATTGAAATATTAGGAAAGTACCTTGCAGGCGTGGATCCAGGATTTTTGGCAGAGGGGGGGTCGGGACCGCCGAGGGCGGTCGTTTCAGGCGTGCGTTGAAGATACCCGCCCCAACGGGCCCCAGAAAATTCCCTGGCATCTCAATATCAAAACAGAGGCTTTATTCTTGTGTTTTTGGCTAATTGTCGGTAATTATTGAAAAAAAAACAATTGGTGGTGGCAAGTAGGGGGGTCACGACCCCCCCCTCCCGGATCCGCACCTGCCTTGTTAAATTGTGATGGCATATTTTCAAAAACACGGCAAACTGGAGCCCGATTCATAACGTCAAATTCATGATCAAATTTATCTGCCAGGAATTCAGGGCTCACAGCATTCATATAAATGATAAGCAAGGTGTAAAGCCCTTCACGATATTCAGACAAGAGGCCCACGGGCCTGGCGCTCAGCTGACAATTGACTACCAAAGAGAAGGTCACCAGGTCATGAACGTAGGTCAGTTGAGACCTACACTTTATTAGCTTTAGTTTGATACCAAACATGTCTACCTTGGCTCAACTGGTCTTTAGGTATGTCACTAGGTCAGGGAAGTAGGTCACTTTAAACCTACACTTCATTACCTTTAGTTTGATACCAA
>NMRB01000119.1:549101-588720 GCA_002633025.1 Notospermus geniculatus | reverse complement strand
TTTTTGTCTGTGTGAATGTTGGTGTGACGCAGCAAGTGTTCACCAAAAGGCCCATTGAGACGATCCGGGCTAACTGTGTACTGCTACCTCAGACTCGTAGCGCATCCAATATGGCCGCCATGGCTGCCGTCTTGATTTCGGTTTCCGCTCATTTAAGGGAGAACGACTGCAGGAATTGCTTTCGTTTTAATGTGGTACATTCCTATTGACCATAGGAAGGTTCCTTTCGAAAACTGGACTCTTAGCGCATCCAATATGGCCGCCATGGCTGCCGTCTTGATTTCGGTTTCCGCTCATTTAAGGGACAACAGCTGCAGGGATTGCTTTCGTTTTAACGTGGTAGATTCCTATTGACCATAAGAAGGTTCCTTTCGAAAATCGGACTCGTAGTGCATCCAATATGGCTGCCGTCTTGATTTCGGTTTCCGCTCATTTAAGGGAGAACGGCTGCAGGGATTGCTTTCGTTTTAACGTGGTAGATTCCTATTGACCATAGGAAGGTTCCTTTCGAAAATCGGACTCGTAGCGCATCCAATATGGCCGCCATGGCTGCCGTCTTGATTTCGGTTTCCGCTCATTTAAGGGAGAACGACTGCAAGGGTTGTTAGGGTTAGGGTTATCAACTGCTCATGGAGTACAACACTCCAAATGACAGATATTCTTGGTCAAAAATAGGAAAAATAGTAGCCTAGCAGTGGCTGTATAAAAGGAGCCAACAGAATTTTATTTTACCCATTGGTGAAATTGGAGCCCTATATTTTTGCAAGGAACCTTTGTGTTACTACCCACTCCCTGTGCTCATTCGCCCTTAAATGACCTTTTCCCAAAAAATCTCCTGCCCATTTCTTTATCACCTGCCCTCAATAACAAGATTTCACCTTAGCCACGAGGACCGTTATGGCGCCACAGCGGGGGTATAATTAGTGATTGCTCGCAATCACTGTATGTCTAGTATGGTAACCGCAAGGGAACGCAACCGCGTCTCAAGCCAAAATCGCGACAGTGGATCACCCGCTTAATGGGGCACTCAACCCTCGCAAGCATCCCCACTGGGCAATGTTTGGAGGGTTGGGGTTTTGTAGGAAGGGGATGCACAAACATTCCCCAGTGGCGCTGAAGATTCGACACCCTACGGCCAGACTCTCACAAGGAGTCGGATGGGCACCGTACGGCCGGCGATTTCTTGGGGGTTGTCTTCACTCCCCATTCTTAACCCCAAGGGAACGTGCTTGTGATGTCCAGGGGCCATATGCATAAAACTACTTAAGTATGAAAATCACAAGGGATTCCCTCAAACCACCACTGAAGTGGAAATCTTAACTTAAGGGAGATGCAGAAAGCTACTTTGGAATAGTGAAAGCCTCAAAATCACCCTTAACTCTAAGTGACTCCTTAACTTCACAGTTGTGGCAGGCACAGGTTGGAATATGCTATCCATGCTGTTTTTTAATGCATGCTAGCCAAATAGGCCGGGGAAATTATGTGCTAGGCTAGGGTGGGATAACATTGAACTGTGCCAAGGATTTTGATTTGACACACCATGTATCCTCTTTCTGTCCTACCAATTTGGTACCGGTAACCTCTTTTTTGTTTTCCTGACCGTTAATAGCCACTTTACACAGTTCCTAACATACTAAAATGTGCATTACAGCATTGCCTGCAGTCATGTTCATGTACATGCAGCCTACATTTGAGAAACCTTCCTTAAGTATAACACTCAAGAAATCTGGGAAACCCCTTGAATACCGGTACTGAAATTTCATTGGCTGACACCACAATTCCTGGAAATACTTTAGTTAAGGGTTGCCCTTAGCTGAGTATGCCCTTAGTTTGGCTGAAGGGGTTATTGTCATCCTGGGTACATATAAAGTTTACCCACGTTCGATGTCGTGAAGTGAAATTGTACCCTGGGTCCACTTTCTTTTTACAAACTGTACCCAGGTTCTGATTTAGAGACCTAGGGACGAGCTCATTCTCAAGATTTCGTGGGATACGTGAATTAGCGTATGTTGGTCCCAGGATCCTGTTGCTATGACCTTGGAGGAATTATACTGACAGGAGGAACAGCGAGCTAATTGCCCCTCTATAATCCCTTTTTCACACCTCCCCAAACAATGGAACACACAGGCCCGCAGTGTTTGCCCAGCAAGCTATGACACATGATCAAACAAACCCATCATGGCCATGCACAATGGGACATGCACATGTAGGCCTACATGGAAATGACACGTTTTCTTGTCTAGCTGGCGAGTTGATTAACTTTCTCTGTAACCATCCGAGGTTGAAAACTGTCCACCAAGTCAAAAATCAAATTCTTCCAACTTCTCTTCTTTAGCTTTTTGCACGGCCAACTTGCAGCCACAATATCAAGTGACTTCACCGAGAACAACCTCGCCCCGAGGTCTCCAAATCAGAACCTGGGTACAGTTTGTAACAAGAAAGTGGACCCAGGGTACAATTTCACTTGACGACATCGAACCTGGGTACACTTTATGTGTACCCAGGACGACAATAACCCCTTCAGCCTTAGTTTGTTTTATGCATACACCTTAAGTATGGCTGAAGTGGTTATTGTCGGGCAATTACGGGCAATTACATGTAGCTCGCTGTTCCTTCTGTCAGTATAATTCCTCCAAGGTCACAGCAACAGGATCCTGGAACCAACATACGCTAATTCACGTATCCCACGAAATCTTGAGAATGAGCTCGTCCCTAGGTCTCTGAATAAGAACCTGGGTACAGTTTGTAACAAGAAAGTGGACCCAGGGTACAAATTCACTTGACGACATCGAACCTGGGTACACTTTATGTGTACCCAGGACGACAATAACCCCTTCAGCTTAAGTATGGCACTTGGTAAAGTGAAATCCTTAGACTTTAAAGGGACTCTAGAGGGAACCGGCTATTAGGCTACTATGAGTACCATTTACCTTCAACCAGCCGGCGCCACTGGTCAAGAGGTCCAGGGCAGAATCGCGGGAAATTCTATAAATAGCTCTGGGGAACCCATGATGATGTCACGTCAGCCATGGAATTCCGAGCGTTAAAAATAAATACACCTCATGGAAAAGCTCCACGGTCTGGCGGAACAAACTACCATTATGCAATTAGATTGAGAATAATTATCCTATTACATGTACCTCAGAATACCTAGACGTTTATTGTACGCAGTGGTTTGCACAGTAGGGGTGGGACTTGAGCCAAAGGAAAGCTGAAGTTGACTTTTCTCAGTGCTTCGAGCATAGGGAAAGTCTAACGAATATGAAATTCTGAGTGGGTCAACTACAACCTCGTCCCCAGGGGTATAGTTCGCTCAGACAACCTCGGACCACTCGCTCACTAACCCCTGGCATCAGCTTTCGATTTAACGCATGTGATTGGTTGACGGGAAACCGTCAAATATACCCAAGAATATACCCAAAGAAATTTTCAAAATATTTTGGATCAAACCAGAAGGATATCTATATCCAGGTTTGATGATTTTTTGTAAAAAGAATTTAAAAAGCACAAGTAAGTATTTCAAATTGATTATTTTGACTCGTGCTCCCACCTATACTTAGTCCAAGATTCCTGGATTATTAACCGAAGCTGATGCCAGGGGTTAGTGACGCGACCGCCATATTGTCAGAAAGCGAACTTGGGGACGAGGTTGGGTCAACTAGGGATAGTAGCCCACTACAGGCCAATTTAGTTGTCAACTAGGCTTAGAAGCGTTTTATGAATATGGCCCCTGAGTGCCAAATAGATTATACAGGAATGTAGTCAGGGGTTTGAGAAGAAATGGACTAATTGGAAATATAAAAAGCTCGGTCAGATTTGTGCATTTGAAGATGTGTAGCGCCCGTCGAATCAGAAAGCACTGCACTGTACACTTCATTAACCGAGTTCTCGGGGAAAACCTGACGATAAAGCTTTGTTTTTTTCATGGACTCTTTTTTTTCTTGAAGGGCTGAATTTGGGACACAGGGGCGGATCCAGTTATGGAAAAGCCCAGGCCTCTTCAGGGACTTAGATTTAAACATATATACTACATCATATGCTTTGCAAACAATGGATTCGAATTCGCATCGACTTCCGTAATTTTTTGAAGGCCGAAATTCGAATTCGTTAGCCTACATGTGTGAAGAGCACCCTCGATGAAAGGCGAGAGCGACCTGGACGGGGCGGGGCAGAGCCATACGAAGGTCCTGGAGTTTTGGGGGCAAAGATTTGATAAAATGCCGGGCCGTATCCTAGTCCCTGGCAGCGAGCGCCGCAGGCGCGAGGCGAAATATTGGCGGGGGGTCCGGGGGGCCTCCCCCGGGAAAATTTTAGAAACTAAGAGTACTTTAACGCCATTTCCCGGCACGGAAATGCCTTTTTTCGGCTTTGTGCCGAAGAAGGCACTCTCTGCCAAAAGAGGTCGGCGGCAGGTCCGGGGGCGTCCCCCGAGAGAATTTTAGAAACTAAGAGCGTTTTAACACCATTTCCTGGCATGGAAATGCCATTTTCGGCTCTCTGCCGGAAAAAATACTCTACCGAAAGAGGCACCCTAGAGGCGAAATGTCGGCGGGGGTTCGGGGCCCTCCCTCGGGAAATTTTAGAAAATAAGAGTGCTCATAACGCTATTTCCCGGCATGAAATGCCTTTTTCGGCTCTGTGCCGAAGAAGGCACTCCCTGCCGAAAAAGGCACCCTATGCCGAAAAAGGGCACTCTGGCCCGGAAGGGGGGGTGCGCACCCCCTGCTCCCCCCCTGGATCCGCCCCTGGGACATCGGTTTCGGAGGGGTGTTCATTGGCGGGAATTTGAGCAACACCATGTAGAACGGCATCGTTTGCACCGAACCATGCCCAGTCCCTGCAGACCGAACACCGCGCAAATTTCGTGGTGTAAAGGGGATTCAACATCACACAATGCTCAGTATACATGGTAGACATGAATAGTGACCCTCCGTTCAGACACACAAAAAAACACCACAACGGTCGAATTACATCAACCTTGCCATTCAACCATGCAATGACAAGGTTTAATTCCTTATTATAAACATCGCTAAATCGCCAGCACTTGTGTCTATTTTTAACGCTCGGAATTCCATGTCTGACGTGATCATGTGTTCCCCAGAGGTATTTATAGAATTTCCCGCGATTCTGCCTTGTACCTGCGCATGCGTACTTACACTTTCATACTCGCGCCATCTATCGACAAATTGATAAACTATTATTGCGACCTACCACCTATGATTGAGATATTGAACTGACGAATATCCGCGGTATCCGTGAGTTCCCTCTAGAGTCCCTTTAAGGGTAAGTTTTACACTCAACTTAAGGAAGTTTTATGCATATGGCCCCTGGCACTTTGGATACATACTTATCCAAAGTGCTGGGACGTCCCCAAGTCACGTGATCGCCTCATTTCCCTCAGTCTGTTTTTGGAAGTGCGGGAGTCGAAGAGATGGCCACAAACAGGTAGGAAACCGGGAAGGGATTCCGTCAAAGACAGAAAGGGCGCCTAGAACAGCTCTCTTGCTCACCCACCCTCCCGCCCACTGTCGCAGCCGCGGTTGCGCGGGGCATCGCAGCGCGATTCTCGTTGGGTTGTCTTCACTCCCCATTCTTAACCCCAAGGGAACGTGCTTGTGATGTCCTGGGGCCACATGCATAAAACTTCCTTAAGTTAAGTGTAAAACTTACCCTTAAAGTCCAAGGATTTCACTTTACCAAGTGCCATACTTAAGGTGTATGCATAAAACAAACTAAGGGCATACTCAGCTAAGGGCAACCCTTAACTAAAGTATTTCCAGGAATTGTGGTGTCAGCCAATGAAATTTCAGTAAATTCAAGGGGTTTCCCAGATTTCTTGAGTGTTATACTTAAGGAAGGTTAATTCTCAAATGTTGGCTGCATATGTACATGAACATGACTGCATGCAGGCAATGCTGTAATGCACATTTTAGTATGTTAGGAACTGTGTAAAGTGGCTATTAACGGTAGTATGTAAACATTGAGATGTTTCAAAAGAAACGAGCCAAATGAAACGACCCAAAAGTTTTTAAAAATACGAAAAATCATAACAAAAATACCAAAAACCTATATTATTTTANAAGGGGTTCGAATATCTGCGGTGGTAGTGTAGCAGGAGAGATGACATGTGCTTCTGAACCTCCTACAGTTAGATTCTTTTACACCGGTCAATTAGTGATCCGCTTTCAGGACTAGCGATGTACGGGTTAGTACATGTCGGCCGACATCAGGTGTTCGAAATCTCAACCCCTGTTTCCAGGGACTGAGAGATACCCGAAGTACTCCTGCTCATAAATATAAAATATTTTGAGAATTTCCATTCATTTCCAATAAACGCTTTTTGAATTATTTCTGCGTGTGTGTCGATTTCAATGAAACTTCATCAGCTGATGGGGACATGATACGGGGGCGATGGTTGCTGTGGCTGGTGTTCTGAAACCAATGCGTCGTGTGGATGTGGGAAGCTGCCCAAATTTTAGTGAAAAATACCGCTTTTGAAAATTGGCTCGAAAAGCTTCCAACACTTTTGTTAGCGATTTTGTTTGAGGGAAAAAATTAAACTTTCAAAACAATTCATTCATTTGCTATGCACATCAGGGCGGTGAGGTTGATTTCTTTAAAACTGCGTTTTTTACAAGAACTTCGGGTAGCTCCCTACATCCCTGATGCACTGGCTTTAGAATATCAGCCACAGTAGCCATTGCCGCCGTAATGTTCTCATCAGCAATGAAGTTTCATTGAAATTGACCCACACGCAGAGAAATAATTCAGGAAAACGTATTGGAAATGAATGAAAATTCTCAGAATATTCCATACTTATGCGAAAGAATGTATACCATGTCAATGTCAAAATCTTTAAAAGAAGCAAAAACCGTAACCTACCGTTACAGGAAACTCCGTAATCTGGTGAACGGTTAACACTCCGAGCCACACGAAGATCGTCAGGACCAATATTAGGTTCTTAATGGTTCGCTCTCTCTTCGATGCCATTGTGGATACCGTAAGACGTTGTTGGACACTCAACGAAATATATCAGTCTCTCCAGAAGTATCTTGTCTTCAGGCCTAGGCCTACTGGTTGTTTGTATTGTTATCCAATTGGAACAGTTTCTTATATCTTGCTGCATCAACTGGCGACATAAACATCCTGATAGAGATATATTCCAGACATCCTGGTGATAAATAACGCGAAATATGAATTTGGCCTAGTTGTGGGTAGGCCTACTGTTGTTGATTCCAAGTATCGTGTTCTTTGTTTTTATGACCCGACACTTGGCCTTTACGTCGCTAATTCTTACAAAGTAAAAAGCCATCACGAATACGGTTCAGAGGTTTTTTCAAGAAATGAGAAGGTCGAGTACACTGTGTTGATGAACATGCAGCGGAATCAACCAACAACGAAAGGCCTGTCCTTACAACATGACGCGTAGAATATGCATGCCCCATGCAGTGATCTTTGTCTTTGAATTCAGCTGTACCCTCCTCCTCATGGAAGTCGGCAAAGAGTTTTTAAGTGCCGTATGCTCGGGTCGGACTTCAGCCACACTTTCATTAAAGTCTGGGTTTTCTCAATGCTTTAAGCAAAGAGAAAGGGCCATATGCTCGGGTCGGACTTCAGCCACACTTTCACTAAAGTCTGGCTCTCTCAATGCTTCAAGCAAAGAGAAAGAGCCATATGCTCGGGAGGAACTTCAGTCGGACTTTCATCAAAGGTCGACTTTTCTCAATGCTTCAAGCGTAGAGAAAGTCTAAATTCAGCATACGGCCCAAAGTGTAGATGTACCATATTGCAAACCTGGTGGCCAAAAGCAACTAGAAAGACGCACGAACCCCTCGCTTGACAATTTTGAATTTTTCGATCGAGGACATCGCAGAAAATCGTTGCATTCCAGCAGTGCTGGCGAGTGAATTCAAACATGAAGGTGCTAATAAGGTACATGTAGGCCTACGTAGTCGCTCATTTTGTTTCTTTAGGCCTTTCTTCTCGTAAGCAGCCTACATGTATTTTCAAATCGAATCTGGATGGTTTTAAAAATGCAACACTTTGTCTTGGATTTCGTGTGCTCTTTCATCTACTGAATACTAGGAAGGAACGCATTAAAAAATTTGCGAAAAACGATTTAATTAAAATTCATTTTTTTACATATTTAGAACCAATGTCATGTCATGTCCGTGTTTTGGGAATTTTATCATTGTCGTCAGAAATCTTTCTGTTGTATCTAAAAAAAATAGTAGCCGGGCTTTTTAAAACACGATACCGGTGTAACGTCGATCAGTGTTCCCCGTATTTCTGTGTTTTTCTTATTGTTTCCCTCCTGACGGATTAAGCGGCAACTAACCCAACAATAACCATTCTAGGCCGCGTCTATTGTTGGGGAACACTGAGCTACAGAAACACTCACCTACGTTACACCTGTATGTAAAAGCTAAATTGCCACATTATGTACAAGCTTCCTAAAGATTTGAATTCAATTACGACAGTGCTGCCACCTCTAGGTGGCAAATGGCATATAAGTTAGCAAATGCTTACTCAGTTCAGATTTGCGCGGCGAGGTCCAATTTACGTGCAGCACATGTACAAATCTTGAAGTTAAAGCATTTGCTAGCTTTTATAGACATCAGCCATCGTCTCTCTCCTTGTTGACGGTACGTTGACGTTCCTAGCTGTTCGCAGCCACCCTCTAAGATGACAATCTCTCTCTCTTTTTCTTGGCTGTACGTTGATGTTCCTAGCTGTTCGCAGCCACCTCTACATCTTGGCTACCAAGGGTTGTGACATCGCTCCGCCCTCCGACTACGCTCGCACAAACCCTTGGCATCTTTCGCAGTCGTCACCTGTATTTCACAGGCTGTTCTGTTACCACCCCTCCGTTCAATTATGGATTTGGTACTATCACATTTAGTCTGTTTATTTCAAATAGATATGTCATTGTATAGTGTTTATTGACTTTCTTATCATTTAGGAACTGCTACTTATCCTTATTTTTAACCATTAATTGCAAGAAATCCCCTATACCAGGAAATCCCCCGCACGACTGATCGATGGAAGAGCTAAAATAAAATTCACGGCTGGCAAGTACACGTGGGCTGACAATTAGGTACAATTCACTTGCTGCTTCCCATTTTTATACACACGAGTACATTGTTTCCATCAATAAAAGTATTCCTTGCCTGTCATTGCAGCGGATTCAAGCTTTGAATCCGGAAAATTAGGCCTTGAAATCGCGAATCGCTCGCTGTCATTCTGTAGCATTCGCCATGTTGTTTTCTGTTACCTCGTTCCCAGTTGATACGCAAGTAGATTGTCCTACTGTCCTAGTTGGTAGCATGCCAAAACCTGAAGGCGAGGTTAACGGGCAAATCTCAGGAGGGCTCTGATTGGTACATGTACATTGATTTCCCGATGTGGGTCAAATACAGAAATTCATGCGAAAGCTTCCAGGGGTAGTGGCGTAGTCTTTATGACGTAGCCAATACACGTGGAGTTCCAGGATGCCACCTCTAAGGTGAAAATGTCTCTATTTTTCTTGGCTGTACGTTGATGATCCTAGTTGTTTGCAGCCATCTCTAAGGTGGCAATGTCTCTCTTTTTCTTGGCTGTACGTTCATGTTCTTAGCTGGGACCTATTTGGTGCAAACAACACACGTCAGTTCAGCACCGTTCACATAAGGTTGACAAGGTAAGGATCCACACCGCCCTTCAACATGCCACATAAGTGCACCATTTTCGTTCTTACGACCACCCTCTGTGCCACTGTCCGGCGAGTTATCCACACAGACAAAGTCATGCTGTGCCTTGTGGGTGTGNGTTCTTGATTTTGGCGTTGAGCGTGTCTAGGAATTCGGCAGTTACCGTTTCCTTGTTGGCTTTGGCAGTGTTCAGCAATTCCTCTATTCTTCCAATCAATTTTGTGGCTTGGCCCCGATGGGCGGCTCTGACGGCTTTGGTCCTCTCCATTGGCATTGGCGTTG
The DNA here is from genome assembly GCA_002633025.1 of Notospermus geniculatus. Classification (NCBI taxonomy): domain Eukaryota; kingdom Metazoa; phylum Nemertea; class Pilidiophora; order Heteronemertea; family Lineidae; genus Notospermus; species Notospermus geniculatus. The sequence goes on along the minus strand of NMRB01000119.1, from coordinate 578,749 downwards.
TATCGGCTGGCATCCTGGCTAACGGCACCAAAATGTATGGCTAGGCATACATGTAGGTAAGGTTCGATCTCATAAAGCAAACGAAAGGCGTGTTGTCTCTTCTAATTCTATCTTAACTCTAACTTTATTACATTCCTCACACAAGAACATACAGGTACACATAAGGTAACAATGATTGGTCAAGCAAACAAGATGTGGGAGGAGCTTACACACGGTTCTCAGAATCTGGCATCATGGGTGGAGCTTATATCTAAGCACGTGGTTTACAGGAAGCGCTAGGAGGCGCGGACATCCTCCCCCTCGGCAAAGAAGTAGCCATATAAACATCTACAAATCAATTAATTTTCGAAGTCAAAAGGTCATTGCGTTGTGCTAAAAATCTAAACATAATCCGCTATAAATACAAATCTACAAAGGAAGGAGTCATTACTTCAAGTAGTCCGATAACTCTACCACAAAATAGTAATTAAGTCAAAGGGTAACTGCAGAACATAATTAAACACACACTGTTTCCTTAGCCATCCGACTCCTAAATCGGATCTCAAAACTTCAAACATGATACACGCAACAAACCGCGGGTGGTACCCCTGAAGCTGGAAGGTTATATGATAACATCAAATAAAGCTGACCAAGGAACTAATAAACAGGAAATAAGTACCAGACAGACTGTCGGTTCTGACTAAAAACCTCTTGAAATACCAATCTGGTGTGTGTAGATATAAGGCATGATGATGAGTTGCAGCTGTTAGTCTCCGGTATTTTCGACACAACTGATTTCTGATGTCTGCCATTATATAATCCAAGCATCCGGGATTTATCCTTTCCCGTGAGAATTGACCAGAGGAAAACACGAGTATTACAAGATTATGAAAGGTCAATACGTTGCCGCAGTTGGCAAACTGTCCCTAGAATAAAGAAGCATTCAAATCACATGATTATGCAGCGTCCATACGTTCCTGCAGATAGGAAACCGTCCCTAATACATGTATTCACAATTTCACAGATGCAAGGCATTATGTATATATACTATGCTAAAGGCTATGTATGCTAATGATAGAGTAATCCATGAAAACTGAACACAAATACAGTAATCCTTTTCGTTGGTAATCCAGTATATAAGCATGATAAGTCAATCGTATCTATAAATCCTACAAATATCAAGATATGTTCATTCCGGGGCTTTATGCGTTGAGCAGAGCAGCAGACCAGTCTCTAATCTGTTGACGGGCTTTCTGGGCTGCTTTCCTTGTTGCTCTGGCCTGATTAGGGTCAATGGTGTTTTCATCCTTGCGTGTCGCTTTGTCTTCAAGATCGGGCTCCGCGTTGTCCACGTTGACTTCCAACGGATACAGTTTTGCGACAGGCCTATTCGTTTTGCCTTTCGCAGTCTTGATTTCTGCCGAGCGTACCAGACCATCACGACCTTTGTTGATCCCCTGCACCATGGCCAGTTGCCATTTAAGGCGGGGAAGAGAATCATCATGAACCAATACAATATCTCCAACCTTGATGCGATTTTCTAGGCATCCCTTTCCCGATATCCTGTCCTGTTCTCGAAGCGCCGCTAAGTACTCTTGCGACCATCGTTTCCAAAAATCACAGTGAATGTGTGCCAAGCGTTTTGACCTTTGATTTACGTGTTGGTGATCAAATGTGAAGGTTGGGTCCTGCAACTCCTCAATGTTCATGATAGCATACGGCAATACGGTAATGGGACGCCCATGTAATAAATGTGCCGGTGTCAAGGGCGGCAAGTCCTCCGCGTCTGAGGAAATGTAGGTGAGGGGGCGATCATTTATGACGGCTTCAATCTCTGCTAACACGGTTTGTAATTCATCCGCGGATACGAGAGCACGACCCAGAACTTTCTTTAGAGATGTCTTTGTGATTCCGATAAGTCGCTCCCAAAACCCTCCGAACCAGGGCGCACGTTTAGGTATGAATTCCCAATCTACGTTGTGGTTTGCGAGATATTCCTGCACATCTGGCGATGCGAACAGTTTCTTGATCTGTTCCGCTGCGGACAAATACGTTGAGCCATTGTCCGAAAGCATCTTGCTGGGGAGTGACCTCCTGGCGGCAAATCTCCTAAATGCTCGTAAAAATGTCTCTGTGCTTAGATCCAATACCAATTCTAAATGCACCGCTCGCGTGACGGCGCAGGTGAATAGGCATATGTATGATTTCTGTGTGGTGGTTCCGAGAAGTACGTAACATTCCCCGGTGAAATCACAACCAGTGATGGTAAAGCTGGGAGCTTCGGTGAGGCGAGCTGACTGAAGTGGCGCAGGAATCGGTTTTGCATATGGCTTCCCGGAAACTCTCTTGCAAATGACGCAGTTCCTAAGTATAGATTTGACGAATGATCTGATCTGTGTGATCCAAAATCGTGTCCTGATGTGAGTGATGGTACTCTGGAGACCGGAGTGTTTGACCCTGACATGGGCATCTGCTACTAAAAGTTCTGTAAATCTTGTTTTTGGTGGGAGAAGAATAGGAACAGCTTTGCATTTATGTGGGTTGGCGAAACGTATCCCAAGGGATCATAAAGTTTGGCAGTTTCTCTGACACAATCGCGTTTGGTGAAGTCTTCATCTTGTTCATTCTCTGCTTGGCTATCTCCTTTCTTTGGGTATCCGATCGTGTCATCCCTTGTATCCCATCTCAATCCAAGGACGTTTACGTCACGTTTGGATGGAAGATCTTTGTTGGCTATTTGACAGAGTTCTTTGCTGTTTGAGGTCCACTCACGTAGATTAAATCCACTTGACTGCATGAGCTCGTTTGCTTCCCTATAATAATCCATGGCGGTGTGATCATCTTGGCTTCCGGAAATCAGGTTGTCTACATAGATGTTGTGTTTTATATCATTAGATACGGCGGATTCGTTTCTATCAAGATGTGCCTGTATGGTTGCGTTCAGTATGAATGGACTGCATGATGCACCGAACAACACAACTTTGAATTGAAATACGGAGAAACTACTCTCTGGGTCACTAGGGTCTGTGAGCCATAGAAACTTGGTATACGGGCGATCGGCTGAGTCAAGTCCAACATGGAGAAATGCCTTTTCAATGTCGGCTGAGAATGCCGTGTTGTGGGTTCGGAAACGCAGCATGATGGAGGCTAAGTCATTCAGTAGGGGTGGCCCTGTTTCTAAGCATTCGTTGAGGCTTGGGTTGTTTCTGGTTTTACATGAGCAATCGTACACGATTCGGATCGGAGTCGTTTCAGAATCCTTGGCAACGGGATGATGGGGCAGATAATGACCAACCTTGGAGTTGTCATCAGCGACCGGTTCAATGAAACCTCTTGTAAGCTGGTCCTGGATGATCCTGTCGTACGTTTCTCTGATGTCGGGTGAAAGTCTACGTACCATACTCCTTGTCCTGGCATTGCATACATCGAAATTGGTGGGCAGGGGGGCGTGGTCTTCTCTCCATGGCAGCTTGGCGATGTAGCTACCGGCTTCAAATCTAAGGTGTGTTTCCGTGTAGGTTTCGTAAGATAATCCTTCTGGTTTGGGGTTGTCTAAAATTCCAATGGATTCAATGTCCCAGAATTTCGCCAGTATGCAATCCTCTTCCTGATCAGAAAACGTAATTCCGCAAAGCGTTTTGGCGTCAGGCGATTTACCTAGAACGTCAGCTGGTCCACAGAGTAGGTAGCCTAGTTTTGAGGAGATTGCAGTAGGACCCTTCCCGCGCACGATATGATCACCAACTAATGAATAATAGTGGTCAGCGCCCACTAACACGGAAATATCAAGGTATTCGGCACTATTCACTGGATGAGCTAACTGTAATCCTTGAAGATGCGGCAGTTTGGCTATATTCTCATGAACGTAATTCCTCAGCGGTGTAGTAATCCTCGGAACAACTAATGCACGTATATCCACTGTCGATCCTGAGTTTGTCATCACCGTGAACGAGATGACATTGAGGCGTTGTATTCCGGTAGATGTCGCTCCAAGCGTTGACACGTTCACTAACTCCGTATCCGAGTGATCGAGGTTTACTCCTAATTTCTTGGCAGCATCGGTCGTTATGAAACTCCTCTGCGAACCATCATCGAAGAGAAGCGCGGCACTAATCCTATTGTGATGCGTGATATTAGCTACAGCAGTTTTCAGCAAGACGGCTGAACGAGGGTTAACGTGGTTAACAGCAGTGATGGGGCCCTCGTCGGTGGTGTTGGTAACACATGATAATCCCTGAGTTTCTGGCTCCTTAACAACGGCGGCTGGCTTCGTATCCTTTTTCTCGTTGCAGAGGGCAGTGTGATGTCTTCGTTCACAGTGTCTGCATTTATACCTTGACCTACAGTCGATCACCTTATGTGGACCAAGGCAATTCCAACATAGCTTATCCCGGCGGACGATTTCGATTCGTTTTTCCGGCTCCTGCACAACTCTGCACTCAATAGATTGATGGGATTGCTTACAAAACGCACACTGTGGATTGGGTCCGCCCGGGCTGGGACTGGGTACGGGATTGCGGTTCTGCTGTCTTGAACGAGTGAGGAACGAAACAGTGGCCATACCACCGGTGTCNAACCTATATTATTTTACATTGTTTGAATAGAGGAATGTAGATGACCCGATGCCTTCATGATTTTTATCATCATTTTAGCTTTTTCTGCAATTTCTTAGCCAGATTTAGGCTACACTGCGAGGAACGCTGTCACATTTTCCTCTCGCCAACCTCGCACCCCTCATAATGGAATGATCGGAGTACGCTAATTGGTTGGAATGCTCATGGCTTATTATCTATTCACGACTCGCATGCACGTTGTGTTACAAACTTTGCCCAATATCAAAAACGATATATTTTGAAGACGTTTTGAGGCCTCACACAAATTCCTCACAGAAAATAACCATGGCGAGTGACATATAGAGGAAGTACATGATAAAAGGTATTAATAATCACATAGAGAATTTCTGAAGCGACGACTTCCATATTTGGGGTCGGAGACCTTGAACATTGAATGAGGGAAGCATGGTGTCATGTAAACAATAACAACACGTGTGTTTTGAACGGGAGACGTGTGTTTTGAGAGATTTTAATGCTATTATGCCATGAAAGTGCCAAAAATGAACTGGAAATAACAAAATTACACCGTTTCTGCCATGCAACTTCAGATTTAACATGTTTTTTGGCTCGTTTCATTTGGCTCGTTTCTTTTGAAACGTTTCAATGTTTACATACTACCGCTATTAACGGTGGAAAACAAAAGAGGTTACCAAATTGGTAGGACAGAAAGAGGATACATGGTCTGTCAAATCAAAATCCTTGGCACAGTTCAATGTTATCCCACCCTAGCCTAGCACATACTGGTAATTTCCCCGGCCTATTTGGCTAGCATGCATTAAAAAACAGCATGGATAGCATACAGGCCCCAGAGTTGATTTGTGACCTAGGCTTTAGTTGCGTTGTGGACATGCATTATTTGGCAGACGTCGGCCAAAAAAACGTGGCGAATAATTTCACTTCTATTCAACGAATGGGCTCATAGAGGCTGTGAAGATCCAGCTACAGCATCCATACAAGGCCTACTGCTTGTTAAACATGCGCACTCCATTTTGGTGTAAATCAATCTGATGTAGTAGTTTTCACGAGTTAAACATACCCTCACGTGTGTTTGTGTATTCTTGTTATTTGACCGCAGGCGTTTATTGGATGCACGCGGACAATCACCCCTCGCGAAACGGCGATTATCTAAACACATGCTAAATGCACGATTTAAAGGGACTCCTGCGAAAAGTTACTGCACGCCAGGCACTAAGGTACTACCGTCTAACGACAGGTGGCAGCAGGCGTTTTTTCCAAGAAATATTTCCACCGACTTTTTCAGTTCCAGAATCAACTAGGCCTACTAGACGGCACATAACATGAATGCGAAATGAAGCGGTCTATTACCATAAAGACATCAAACCCCTAAAGCAAACCACTTGGGCACACGCTGGTGCTTGTCCGATGAGTTCCAGTTTTTCTCACCAGATGGCTCTTATCACCCAAATTTCCATGTTAAAATAATATTTCTAACCAAATTTGGGTTGGTGGCCGTAGCATACAACAATCCACTAGCCCTGAGCCCAAATTGGTGAAGAACGACCAATTCATAAATATGCCAGGGCTGGATAAACCTGTTGGTTACATCCCTGTACATATGTACAGTAGTCTATCTAAATGTATAGCAGATACCCGAGAGACAGATTGTGCGCAAGGGGTCTGTCTGCTAAATGTTCCATATCACAAGAACTACTGAATGGAATCGTATGGAATTTTCACACATCATGGAGAAGACCCATAGCTATCATATATAAAACAATTGGAGAAAGTTGCATTGAGAATTTCTTTGGATGTCACGTTTTTCTCCGAATGTCGAAAACCAAGTGGTTGCTTTAGGGGTTTGATGTCTTTATGCTATTACCTTGACAGTGTTATATTGGCACTTTTTGCATGAGTCCACGACAACGGATTCCGCTGCGGTTTGTGGAGGGTTTTGGATTAATCCTTCGATGGTTTAACAATACATGGCATGTTAATTATCCCAATGCCTGTAAAACCGCTCCGGCGCCGCAAACCGCAGCGGAATCTGTTGTAGTGGAAAGAAAGTTACAGCTCGCGGGGTTTGTTTTGATTCAATTGGGGTGCCATGACAGTTGGTCCTCAATATCAAGTGCCATTTTGAGAAAAAGGCAAAAGAAGGGTTTTAGTTTAATGGGAAATGCAAAGCCAAACTTCGGAGGCGTATTCTGCAAAACCTGCCGCTTCGAAATCAATGTAAGTAGTACAAAATGCACATTTTGACCGACTGAATTTCACAATGTCATTATCCATTTTAAAGGGAGACTCCACTCATTGTAAACTTTTGAATTTTTATCAATCCATGTAGACTATTGCCATGAGTTGTGAAGTCACTAGTGTCAATAGGCACTAATTGGGATCCAATTAAAATACTTAAAATGATGAGTTTCCTGATTTTAAAAAATACGACATGTTGCAGATATAAGTGGATTTGAATGTATTAACGATATTTCAAAAATTCAAAATTTTACACAATGAGTGGAGTATCCCTTAACAAATTTTTAATGGAACCTCATCCCCAGGTGCACGTTCACATATTTGCACAGGTTTTGCTGGTTGCAGTATCAGTTAGCTTTGGATCCGTGCGCGTGTGTAGGGGAACCGCATCCTCTCGAAACAGGGTCATTCAGACGCATCTCCTACGTCGCACCTCTTCTCACCCTGTCACATTCCGTGCCTTTTCGGCGGGGAACCACCGACAGATTTTCTGTCGTCAAATCGGCCAATCAGAAGCTAGCTTATAGCGAAGTCCTGGCATAAAACCAACCCCGAATACAACTGACCTATGATTTGTAACGGGCCGATGTAACGCTCTTTCCCATTGGCTGCTATTTCGGGAGACTGGGAGATTTCGCGGAATAAATGGATCTTACTTTAAATCGGAACCTCCCGGCAATGGGATCCAATTGCCGAATGAAAACATATTAATGTCGCATAATGATCATAAAAATGCATGAAATGAATAATATCGAACAAGACATATGGTTAATGGTGTGTTTTTATGCATTTCCGTGCAGTATAACAAGGTATTCGCCTTTGATACAATACAACAGCAGGAGGTGGGAGGTAACTGGAACAGCCGGCCTCCCCACTCAGAAGCGACCGATTAGCTCAGGGCATAAGGGAGGCGATGGCCGAGTGAAATGACCTACAGAGTCTCAGGATGGGGAACCGGGGCACGGTGAATCAAGGGGCACAGTGAATCAGGGCATTTTTTTCAAAACTGGCATTTTTTTCAAAACTATACCATAATGACACCATCATTAGTTGTGTTTGGGGACACCCATCCAATAAAGTTTACATGGTATCTTCAGCATCACTACTTACAAAATAGCAAGGTAAAGTAGGCCTATGTTTTCAGGCATCAAAAGTAAATTCTACCACTTACAAAATAGCAAGGTAAAGTAGGCCTATTGTTTTCAGGCATCAAAAGTAAATTCTACCAGTTCAGTTTGTATGCCATATACTGAACACCACCCAGAGATATAAATCAAAACATGATGCAGTTGTTAGCATGTCTATTTGTCATTATATACTGAATGGGAGTTTGCTGAGAACAAAAGCAGCATGGACCAAGCGAAGCAGTTGAGGTCAATGTGCACATGGGGCACATTGGATCGGGGCACAGTTAATCACTGTGTTCACCATGGCTCATTAGATTTTGATTTTACAAGTCAGATAATGTGTGCTCACCCTGACATATCGCCATTTGATGTATGATTACGGCATAATTAGAAACTGTCTGCCTTCTATTTTTTACCGATAGTTCATTTTGTAAGTAAGAAGTTCAGTGTGCTGCCCAGACTCATTGCAGATGTCACACCCATGCAGTAATTTTGTTCGTCTTTCATGAGCAAACCTGTGCAGCACCTTTAACAAGGTTTAGTGCCAAATAAATTTTTGCCCTGGAGGCTGATTCACTCGGTAGTATGTGTTCGCGCCATTCATTTGGACTGACGAAATATCTGTTACATCCGCTACCTTAAAAAATGTTGTTACCGCGGGTGCTAAATAGGCCTAGTTTTTGTTTCGGGAGAAGAGAGCACGCGCCATTTTGTGTCACGGTGATCTTCATAACCCGTGATTCGTAATGCTGAATTTTTGATACAATAATACGATTTCATCGAACTCAAGGTGTTGAGGTTGGTAATTAAGTTATGAGGAACCAGTTGGCCGAATGGCAATATGAACTTTAAACCCTCCGATGTCCGTCTGGGACGAACATAAGTGACACAAATGCATGCCGTAGTCGACGTAGATGGACCGAGTGCACGTGCACGCCAGTACAGCCTGCAGTCAGTTCGTCGCCGTGTGTGCCGACCGTCGAGTCAGGTTTGGAAACTGCACCGAACAGCTTAAAACTGCCGAATGAGCACTGTCAAAGTCTTCCTTGTCACCCCTCGAAGCCTTAGGCCCTCTCAGAGCCACGCCAGCGCAACCATTGTTTAGTTCCGCGTATTGACACGGGGTGGCGCTGCCGTTTCGGAGCTACGTCAAACTTGGTGAACCTGGGTTTTCAGAACTATTATATGATCATGGATGCTGAAAGAAGAACAAGGCGCCCGAATCCGATGATAGATTGGGAATATGTTGCTCATCAGCGTGTGACATCACTTAGAAGGTCACTGGGGCAGTTGAGGAGCCGTGTCTTGGCCAAAATCGGTATTTTGGAACACGGGCTCCCTGACATGACTCATAATGAGATTGTAGAGGCTGAGGACAGTCTTAATGGAGCAATGACACGTTATTCTGACCAATTCACAGAGTATCGAGCACAAGCACACCCAGGTGAGGATGATGATGTTGGCAAACAGTATTTCAGTATTGGACAGCAAGTCAAGTTTACATTCGAGGCGAGCGAGCAGCAAAAGGGCTATCTGGCATGGCTGGAAGAACAGCAAAAGGTGGACTCTGGGCCCCAGGCCCCAGGAGTGGACACTCAGATTAATGTGGTGAAAGAAACTGTTCCAAATGTGGTGGTGAAAACATTTCCCCAGGTCGAACCCGGTGCTAAGCACAAATTTCAGGCTTTGGAGATAGACCCAGTGGCTAAGTTGGAGGCTGAAATCAGAGAATTAGAAAGGAAGATAATGGAGATCCCCTGGGTAGGAAGGACAACTAGGCGAATGGGGGAGAAGTCAACAGGACAAAGGGGGAGAGTTGAGCGTGATGAGGCTGACCATCCCGCCCGCATGACAGTGCAGCCAAATGGGGTGCAGGAGCTTCAGCAGGTACGTTACCCCATGTCCAATGGGGATCGCTATGTGCAGTCGTCGCTGTACCCTGGGCCAAATGGGGTTCAGGATGTTCAGCAGTTATGTTACCCTGGGCCAAATGGGGTTCAGGATGTTCAGCAGTTATGTTACCCTGGGCCAAATGGGGTTCAGGATGTTCAGCAGTTATGTTACCCTGGGCCAAATGGGGTTCAGGATGTTCAGCAGTTATGTTACCCTGGGCCAAATGGGGTTCAGGATGTTCAGCAGTTATGTTACCCTGGGCCAAATGGGGTTCAGGATGTTCAGCAGTTATGTTACCCTGGGCCAAATGGGGTTCAGGATGTTCAGCAGTTATGTTACCCTGGGCCAAATGGGGTTCAGGATGTTCAGCAGTTATGTTACCCTGGGCCAAATGGGGTTCAGGATGTTCAGCAGTTATGTTACCCTGGGCCAAATGGGGTTCAGGATGTTCAGCAGTTATGTTACCCTGGGCCAAATGGGGTTCAGGATGTTCAGCAGTTATGTTACCCTGGGCCAAATGGGGTTCAGGAGGTTCAGCACGTACGTTACCTCATGCCCAATGGGGGTCGAGATGTGCCGTCGTCGCTGTACCCTGGGCCAAATGGGGTTCAGGGTGCTCAGAAGATGTGTACCCCCGCGCCAAATGGGGCTCCAGATGCGCAGTCGTCGCTGTACCCCGGGCCAAATGGGGTTCAGGGTGTCCAGCAGTTACGTTCCCCTGCGCCAAATGGGGCTGTAGATGTGCAGTTGCCGCTGTACCCCGGGCCAAATGGGGTTCCGGGTATTCAGCAGTTACGTTCCCCCGCGCCAAATGGGGCTGTAGATGCGCAGTCATCGCTGTACCCCTGGCCAAATGGGGTTCCGGGTATTCAGCAGTCACGTTCCCCTGTGCCAAATGGGGCACAGGATGTGCAATCGGCGTCGTACTCCAGGCCGAATGAGGTGCAAGACTTTCAGGCGCATCACCCCCTGCGTATTGGGGGGCCAGGCATTCTACCATGTCTACCGGAGTATCCTAGGCCAAATGGGGCGCAGGGTATCTGGTACCAAAACCCAGAGCCAAACTTGGGGAATCACGGCAGGGCTACCATGCCTCAGTGTGGGCACCATGACAATCCGGCTAGGTTTGAGACGGGTCAGTTTATAAATCGCCAGACGGTTCCAGAGGGGAACATGGAATTGACTGTGGCCCAGACGCTTGAAAGGATAGTATCGCAGTCAGAGTTACCTGCCCCGCCGCCAATGAGTTTTGATGGGACACCGGCCGAGTACCCCAAGTTCACTAAAAGCTTTTCGGATAGAGTTGCAACCAAGCCCTTCACTGACAGCTGGAAGTTATCACAACTCGTGATGTGCGTATCCGGCGAGGCTAAGAAGGCTATACAAAGGTTTAAAGGCACGGACAGCGGTTACACCAAAGCGATGGAAACCCTGTTCGACAGATTTGGACAGTCATATCAGATAGTCAAGTCCTGCATTGACAAGGTAGTTGGAGGAAATAGGATCTCAACTGCTGACAGGAGTGGCTTATTGAGTTTCGCTGATACGTTGGAGGCAACATATCAGACCCTAAGCGACCAGAATCTGTTAGCTGAGGCGAATACCCAGACCACTTTGAAGCAGATTGCCGCAAGACTGCCAGTACGAGGACAGGAAAGGTGGGTTAAGAAGGTCCTTGAGCTGGAGAGGAAGCACACCCAACCTACCCTCGCGCATCTAGTATCGCTGGTACGTGACCTCGCAAAGGAAGCCAACCACTCAGTATATACCATAGAGCCCGCCCATGGAGGAGGAACCCGAAAAAGGGACCCCCAGCCAAAGGCAGCACCGAAAGTGACTACGCTGTCGACACAAGTAATAGCTAGCTCTGAAGAAGCAAGCGAGTCGAAGGTGAATGTGACAAAGGGAATGGCAGTGACCGAGGACAAGCGAGCGGGAAGAAGGACTGTGCCTTCTGCTCCAAAGGGCCACATAGACTGCAAAACTGTTACCTCTTCAAAGGGAAAGGGATTGGTGAACGAAGGAAATTTGTGAGAAAGAAAAGGCTATGCTATTGTTGCCTTGATCCACACATGGTCAGGGACTGTAAGCAATCGAAGACTTGCGGAAAGGATGGTTGCGATAAGCTCCATCATGAGCTGCTACATCCAGTCGCCGTCAAGAGCTCTCGGACTAATAAAAAGGATGACCCTGCCGGTGCTGCCCCTGCCAAGGATGGAACAAAACCAGAGGTCCATTGCGGAGCAGTGGTTGCTGCTAAGAGGCCAACGAGGATGGTGCTGCTGAAGGTAGTCCCGGTGCGCATAGTGGCCGAGTCAGGAAAGAGCGTCACCACCTTTGCCATGCTAGATTCAGGCTCTAGTGCTACGATGATCGTCAACACGATAGCTTGGAAGCTAGGAGTAAAAGGGGACCACCAAAGTCATCTCTGTCAATACTGTTTTGGACAAGTGTCAGGACAAGCAAGTTGAACTGATAAGTTGCACTCTCACTCCAGTTGGTCAGGTAGAGCCTAGCATCCCAGTGCATGGAGCTCATGTGGTAGAGGAGTTGAATATTGATGGGCGTTACAGGCCTGGAAGCTATGATGTATCAGAATGGGAGCACCTGCGAGATGTTAACCTCAGCACCGAAGTTGAAGTGAATGCAGTGTCTATGCTCATTGGCGAGGATGTGCCATGGGCACATACCGTTATTGATAGCAGATATGGAGAAAAGCCACATGAGGAGCCGTACGCTGTAAAAACACCCTTGTCCTGGTGTGTTGCCGGACCAGTGAAAATGGAAGACAAACACTCTGTGGATATGAACTTGGTTCTCGAGGACTTATCAAGCCAATCCTCGTCACAAACTAACAGAACAGAGTCATTGGAAAGATCAGTTTCTAAATGGTGGGAGGAAGAAAAGCATGGGTTCACTTGTGATGGCAAAAGTTGTATGTCAGTGGAGGATAAACGTGCACTGGAGGCTATGAAGAACAGTACTGGTTTTGTCGGTGGAAATTACGAGATAGGGCTCCTGTGGAGGGATGAGACGCCAATTCTGCCTGACAACAAAAGAGTCGCTGCGAGGAGATTAGAAGGTTTAAAAAGAAGATTCCAACGAGATCCTGTCTACGCAGAGAGGTATACTGAAACCATGGAAGACCACTTCGTGAAGGGGTATGCCAGAGAGCTCGGAAGAGAGGAAGCTAGGAATGTGACTCCCAAGACCTGGTACCTGCCACATCACGGGGTACAGAATATCAACAAACCCGGAAAAGTAAGGGTTGTGTTTGATGCAGCCGCAGCCCACCAGGGAAAGTCCCTCAACACAGAGCTGATGCAGGGCCCAGATCTGTGCAATAGTTTACTTGGAGTTCTCTTCCGATTTAGACTCTACAAGGTGGCCTTGGTGGCGGATATCCGAGGAATGTTCCTGCAATTCAAGGTCCCCCAAGAAGACTGTGACGCACAAAGATTCCTTTGGTGGAGAAAAGGACTCTATGATGAAGCACCAGTGACATGTCAGATGTTGAGGCACATTTTTGGTGCAACCGACAGCCCATAAGCGTGTGTACCTACGGGCTTAGAAGATGTGCTGAGGATAATGCCAAGGACTTCCCCCCTGCAACCCTGGAGACGGTCCTTCGTTCGTTTTACGTAGATGACTTGCTGAAGTCTCTTCGTACCGTCCCACAGGCCACTGAGTTAGCGATGCACCTGGTAAAGATGTTGGAAAGAGGCGGGCTGAAGTTGACAAAATTCCAGTCCAACAGCGAGGAGGTGATGGCAGCTATCCCTAAGGAAGATCATGCCCCAGAGATGAGAGACCTTGATCCAGACCACCATGCGACACAGCGGGCCCTTGGAGTCTCATGGGACACGAGATCAGACACCTTTGGAATCAAGATCAGCGAGTTGAACACCCCGCCCACCAGAAGAGGATGTCTGTCTGCAGTCGGTTCCCTTTACGATCCATTTGGAATGGTTGGTCCTCTGACTTTGCCTGCGAAAAGGATTCTACAGATGGCCTGTAAGTTGAAACTCACATGGGACGACCCTCTGCCTCAAGAGCTTGGTGAAGGCTGGTTGAAATGGAAGGAGTCTCTGGTGCATTTGGAGGGAGTGAGGATACCGAGATGCTATTTCAGGGAAGACAACTACGAAGAAGTAGAATTGCATCATTTTGCCGATGCTTCCGAAGTCGGATATGGCAGTGTCTCCTACCTGCGCAGAAGCCTTCCTGATGGGACTGGAGAATGCTCCTTTGTTTGGGCTAAGAGTCGCACAGCCCCTTCATCATTTGTATCGGTGCCGAGATTGGAATTACAGGCTGCAGTGACCGCGGTGCGAGTTGATAGGTTCATCAGGGAGGAATTGGAAGTGCAGCTCGAAGGGGTCCACTTCTGGACAGATTCCAGAGTCGTGTTGGGATATGTGAAGAATGACACGAAGAGGTTTAAGACGTACGTGGCTAACCGGGTAATTCGAGATTCTTCCACCCCCTCTCAGTGGCGACATGTCCCTGGCCGGGACAATCCAGCGGATGAGGCGTCAAGAGGGCAGACAACTCAGACATTCCTGAAGAACGAGAGGTGGTTCAAGGGGCCTGCTTTCCTGTCGAGGCCTAAATCTGAATGGCCAGCAACCTTGGAGATTGAAGAAATCGATGAGAATGACCCAGAGGTCAAAACAGAGAAGATCATTGCAGCTTCCACGGAGTCCACGCCAAATGGCCTCTTGCAGACATGGCAGATGATATTGAGAAACTCTTCTTGGGTAGCCCTCCAGAGACGCATAGCATTGTTGAGGAAGTTCATTGACTACCTCCGGTGGAAAGGAAAAGCTGAGGATGAGAGACCAGTGTTCCAGAAAGAACTCACTCCTGACGATTTGGATAGAGCATCCAGGGTCGCTGTGAAAGTACTGCAGAAGGAGGTGTTTGCAGAGGAGCTAACCCAGATCATGAAAGATGGAAGAGTTAACGCTAAAAGCCGTTTAGCATCACTGAACCCAGTGCTGATGGACGGTCTGCTGAGAGTTGGAGGGAGGATCTCGCGCGCTCCGATTCCATTGGATAGCAGGCACCCAATCATCATACCTAAGGGCCATCATCTGGGGAAGTTATTGATACGCTACTATCATGAAGTAACTGCACATGGAGGACAGGACCACGTTCTGGCCAAGATCCGAGGGAGATACTGGATATTGAATGGAAAGACAGCCGTTAGACAAGAGCTGAAGCGTTGTATTGGATGCAAGAAACGTCATGCTCTTAAGATGAAGCAACTTATGGCGGAATTGCCTGCGATCAGGCTTGTTGGATATCAGCCCCCATTCACCAACACCGGCGTCGACTATTTCGGGCCAATGATTGTCAAACAGGGTCGAAACAACTCGGTGAAACGTTGGGGAGTGTTATTTACCTGCTTAAATGTGCGGGCAATCCATCTCGAAGTGGCCAACTCTCTAGACCTCAGTTCCTTCCTAAATGCATTCCGGATGCAAATGCAAATGCAAATGCATTGTGGTCGACGTGGAGATCCGAAGCGTATGTGGTCGGACAATGGAACGAATTTTGTGGGCGGCGAGAAGGAGCTGCGAGAGGCGATTGCAGGTTGGAACCAAGAACAGCTACAGAAAGAACTTTGTCACCGAGGAATAGAGTGGCACTTTCAACCTCCGCTTCAGGAGTCTAGGAGAGCCTTGTGAAGACAGTAAAACGAGCATTAAAAGCCATCTTAGACAACCGTCTCGTGAATGATGAAGTGCTGGTGACAACACATGTTGAGGTGGAGAAGATTGTCAACAGTCGCCCTTTGTGCAAAGCAAGCGACGATCCGAACGACGACGAGATTTTGACGCCAAGTCACCTCCTCATCCAGCGTGGTGCCTTGACACTACCTCCGGGTGTCTTCTTTGATACTGATCTGTATCATCGTAATCAATGGCGTACAGTACAGATGCTCACGGATCATTTTTGGCGTCGTTGGACCACTGAATACCTCCCACTGTTGCAGCAACGTACCAAGTGGACCAGAAGACAACGTAATGCAGAAGTTGGTGACTTAGTCCTGGTTACCGACGACATGCTGGTTAGGGGACACTGGCCTGTTCCCAGGAGACGATGGAGCTGTCCGTGTGGTGGAAGTCAAAACCAAGAGTTCCGTGTTGAGACGTCCCATCCACAAGCTTTGCATGCTGGAGGAAGCGAACTACCGAGCTGGCGTTGTCAAGGACGATAATACGAGTGCGGGCTTACGAATTTGTGAAGTTTTTCTCTTGCGATTTCTTGGATCGAGAGTGTCTTCGTACATGTACACCCCTCCGCATTAATTTATCTACACCTTATTTTTTTGAATATCTTGAGAACAAATTGATCAAATTTGATCGGGTTTCTGTTATATGAAATTTCCATGCCTTGGTCAAATAATTCCAGCGGTTTTGAGTGATTGCTTTCACAACAACATTATGTAATCAGCTGTCAAAAAATGGCTGTAAAAGTCAACTTTTTTATTCTCAGCTGAATTTTTTTAAAACACCGGGGAGATAAAGATAGCCATTTGTTAAACACTACTGTGGAAGTTCTTGGTAAATGTATTCAGCACTTTTGATGATATGGACGTTTTTCAATGGCTTCCGAAGGCCAAATTCATGACACTAAGTTTGACTTGTGCCATGGTCCCCTAGTCAGTAAGCACCCAATCGCAAGGCTTGTTTTTTTAAAGTCCTTATTCACAGTCAATTGGCTTATACCTCGTCCGAGAAAATTTTGTGATCGCCCGAGNCATGAAACCAATGTCCCCCCTCAGCCATGGAGGTGTGTGCGGTTAATAGACGTCGCCCAGAAATTTCTGGTAGGTCACCGCGGATAGCAATGCTGTTTCACGCTGCCATTATTACCTAGGTTACACTGCATAAACGTCCGGGCTCAGCCCGGGCTTTTGGCGTTTACACCTGTGAATCGCCGTGTCTAAATAAAGCCCGGCCTTTTCGTCCCATACATGCCGCACACATTCTCAAAAAGCCCGGGCTTATTTCAGACCCGGGCTTCAATTCAAAAAGTCCGGGCTTTTTCAGACAGGTGTAACCACGGCTTAACTACCGGTACTAGTAATTACATGTACGTAATTCCGAGGTAAAATAGGTTTGGTGCATTTGACCAAAAACAGATAAGTCGGGTTTTATATTTTGATACAGAATGAATACAGGATGACTATTTGAGCAAACTATTGTCCATGTCCCTGGACCCTAGCTCTCCCATTCACATCACACCGACATGCGCCGCCCAATTCAGCGACCTCTCGAAACTGCTTCATTATCAACTCACATCTCAGTCTGGTGTGAACGTACATGTAGTGTGGAAAAAATGATCTGACTGCAAAAAGCTCTGTCAAAATGTAATTTTGCGATCACGCATATTTTGCGTGATCGCTATTTTGCGAAAATTTTGCGAGGCAAATGCGTGGTCTTCGTGAATACCACGCATCGCATAATTTGCGTGCACGCAAACCGATCGCAACGCAAATATTTGCGATCTCTTCGTGAATAAGGCCCCTGGTTACCGACGACATGCTGGTTAGGGGACACTGGCCTGTTGGGAAGATCACCAAAACGTTCCCAGGAGACGATGGAGCTGTCCGTGTGGTGGAAGTCAAAACCAAGAGTTCTGTGTTGAGACGTCCCATCCACAAGCTTTGCATGCTGGAGGAAGCGAACTACCGAGCTGGCGTTGTCAAGGACGATAATACGAGTGCGGGCTGACGAATTTGTGAAGTTTGTTGTCTTTGCGATTTCTTGGAGAGTGTCTTCCTACATCTTGCAATTGTGGACAATTTCATTAGTTAAGTCGTGTTTGCGCTATAACATAGGTAGTGTAGAAGGGCAGAATAAACCCTTGCCTATGTCATTGAAGGTCTGGTAGTCCACCCAGCCTTCTTTTCGTTCATATTATTGGTTATCGCACAAGTGTAATTCAAAGCCGTGACATTGTTGAGTTAAAATCGATAGTGACGTTTCATTCCGTGTATTCGTTACCTAGAATTGGACTGTCAAACTTGGACTGTTTTCTTCGTTGGATGCCTTAAGTTGATTTGAGGCCATTTAGTTCTGAGTTACGTGGTTTGGACTGTTCTTATACCCAAGCGCTTGGTCATCGCTTTCATTGGACTATGAATCGAGTTGTTTCCGTTCCATAGTCACGTTGATCACAGTGTGATACTAGTGGATATTACCGCCGGTCTTGTTGTTTTTGGAAGATGGATAATGTGACATGGCGCTTTTGAGTTGTTGATGGTTACGGCCTTGTAGGTCTCCCCATCAGGGGGAGTATGTTCGCGCCATTCATTTGGACTGACGAAATATCTGTTAGGCCAGACTTTTTTTATAAGTTGGTTCGCGGATTTTTTTCACCACCCCTTTGCAGCGGAGGGCGGAAAAAAAATAAAAATAAAACTTTTTTTGCCTAGTTCTCGAAGTTTTGTCTGTATTACGTTCATGGCGGAGGATGAAAAAAACATAAAAATTTATATTTGAAAATAAAAATTGAAATTCCTTACATTAAGAATATATCAAGGTGTAGAACTATTTATTCTCATCTGAACTTTTCAATGGATTACAAAATCCTATTCAACAGGAACTGATCCCAAGTTTCAACTCAAATCCAAATGAACATGACTTGCAATGTGTAAACACCCCATGCATTATGGTGTGCCAAATATAGTTGCCAATGATGTCATGGGAATCCCATTGTGGTATCCCCTCACCCATTGGATGATGCAGCACTAAATAGGTCATGTCACTGCATCTTGGCGAGTAGCCAACACACATGGAGTTCCAGGAATTGAGTCACCATGGTCACTGGTCTCTTTTGGCTTCCCGCCAAAACATCATCAGGCGGCTCAAGTGGATGGATAGCTCCGTCGGAACTGTAACTATAGGCCTAGTTTGCTAAGAAGATTCGATAATGATGAGATGGCAAAACAAAGTTATGCATTTTGTGACTGAAGTTTATTTACTAAAGGTAAAATTTTCATTATACAATAGAGCACAGGGACTACTGGCGCTGAAATCAGCCAAAGATCCACCGCCAGGATCTTTACAGGATCGGCGGGCGGGATAAAAATAAAAATAAAATTTTAATTTTTTTTTCATTTTGGCATATTTCGGGGCGGCGGCACTGAGAACTGTGAAAAAAAGTGATTTTATTTTTTTCTTGTTCCCAGCCTTTTCCCAGGCGGCGGATCCGCGAACCAACTTATAAAAAAAGTCTGGCCTAACAAAACATAGACGTTCAGCTGTGATTTGGTGTCGTTCACAAAGAGACGTTCGGTGGAACTAGAGTCGTGAACAGAATTTGGAGACGTGCCTCATCAGCGACGTTCATATTTTTTCAAACGTAGCAATAATTTTAAATGGTACGCCAAACACAGACGTTGACATAATTCGGAGTCGTTCATTAATGAGACGTTGGGTGGCGCTCAAGTCTTTAACAAAATTTTCAGACGCGCATTAATATCAGAAGAGACGTTCATATTTTTCAAACGTAGCAAAAATTTTGAGTGGTACGCCAAACAGACGTTGACATAATTCGGAGTCGTTCATTAATGAGACGTTGGGTGGCGCTCGTGGCAGTTAAATGTGAACTAGCCGTTATTTACCTCCTGTCCAGACAAATTTTAAAGAGGTCGAATTTGATTGGATGTTGGTGCATGGTGATGTCCCATCATGCCTCAGCATGAATTAAGATGAAAGGGGGCGCTGCGATCGCTTTCGTGACATCACCATGTAAGTGATTTTCACGTCTTCTTATTACGTGATTTCCACGTCTTCATAGACGTCTTTTTCACGTGGTTTTCTGGTATGCTTGCTATCTGGGGAAACGTTTCAAAAGAAACGGGCCAAATGAAACGACCCAAAAAACATGCTAAATCTGAAGTTGCATGGCAGAAACAGTGTAATTCACGTGTAACTTGTGCGAAGCCATAGGAATGTCCATTGTGATCCTGTATACTGTACAGTGGACACTGTGCACAATCACCAGTGTACATTTCAATGATTACAAACAAGAGTGAACTGAAAATGAACTTTATTGACTGCTAAGGTATTGTTTACAATCTGCAGACGTATTAATTTCAATGTAGGTCAAGTTTCAGTCAAAACATAGACAAGCATTTTGTTACCAGGACAGAGAATCATGTAGTAACCAAGTCCATAGCA
The DNA here is from genome assembly GCA_002633025.1 of Notospermus geniculatus. Classification (NCBI taxonomy): domain Eukaryota; kingdom Metazoa; phylum Nemertea; class Pilidiophora; order Heteronemertea; family Lineidae; genus Notospermus; species Notospermus geniculatus. The sequence continues at coordinate 558,724 of NMRB01000119.1, read as the reverse complement.
TCATTTAACTTCCGAAGTAGAAAATATATAGTTGAGCACTGAAAACACTCTGGTCAAAGATTAATCAAATTTTGTATCTCGCATTTAACTTTATGCGGGAGTTGTTGTATTATTTTCTAATTAGGTATAGCAAGCCAACTTAACTCATCAAGTGCTGGTCATCTACACTTACTCAATGCAACTACTGCACTTCAACATCACCTTATATAGTCATCTACCGGTAGACTTCTTTGTCATTTAATGTATGCGACCCATTAAAGGGAGACTTCCGAAAGATATTGCCCAGCGGGCACTAGTTGTTTTTGTTTTGATTAATACATAATAATACAGGAACAACACCCCAAAGGATAATGAAATGGCCCATGGACCATGTGCTCACCCGTTTGGACATAATAGTGTAATGACAGAGAGAGGTACACCCTTAGTCAAAAATAAATGCCCAGCTAACTTTCCGGCATATCTCCATGAATATTTTTCATAGCCACATTTTCTTTTCATACGCATAATCTAGGGCCACTGGGACACCTTTTAAGACCATAAAACTTGAAATCATTACACAACTGTGTTTTTGGCAAAAGTTTGAAATTTGGCCAAAATATCATGTTTTTTTAATAATCACTTGTTCGGATTGAAACTGGCATTGTTTTGAAGCCAATCTGTTTCTTGACACGTGAAAATTTTCGGAATGCTAAAATTCCCATTTAAAGCAAAGTTACAGATGATTTTGTAAAATGGTTTTCCCAGTTCTTGCCATTCGTTCCAGGCACTCAAGGCACAGGGTTTTAGCATTACCCAGTCGTGAATATTTATTAGCCTCTCAACCACAAAAGGAGCGACTGACATGGAGTAATAGGCCCCTTGTGAAATTATGAATCGTGTCTCTCACAATAGGCCAACTTGGTGACTGACACACCGGTGTAAGTTGCACTGGGTAATCGTGGTCAACTCCCATTGATGCAGCCCTTGTGACAGTCATAAACACTTGCGTAACCTGTTATTGGGATCAACATAAATGTTTGAATAGGCCTTCAATAGACTTACTGAATTAGGGCACGTGATGGGGGTATTGAAAACGTTTACGAATATATAAATATGGCTTGGAGTCAACTGGAATTGCGGGGATTTTATTCCACAGAAAAATCATCATAAATCGTCACAAAGTTGCTCAATTTTGAATTTAAAAAAATTGTATTGTCCAGAAACAGACTGGCTTCAGAACAGTGCCAGTTTCAACCCGAACAAGTGAGTATTAAAAAATCATGATATTTTGGCCAAATTTCAAACTTTTGCCAAAAACACAGTTGTGTAATGATTTCATGTTTTATGGTCTTAAAATGTGTCCGAGTGGCCTTAGATTATGCGTATGAAAAGAAAACGTGGCTATGAAAAATATTCATGGAGATATGCCGGAAAATTAGCTGGGCATTTATTATTGACTAAGGGTGTACATGTCAGTTATGAGCAATCTGGGTCAAGTCATTCGCAAGTTGCAGGACTTTTGGGTTATGCCACCTGGCGGCCATATTGGATGTCCAATCGGGCCAAAACTTCATATGCACATAAAGGTCATCTAGACAGAGCCACATAGCACATTTGAGCGCTCTGGGTCAAGTCGTTTCCTGAGGTTTAGCACATTTGATGATTTTTGGGTTACACCACCTGGCGGCCATATTGGAAGTTTAATCAGCCAAAATTTGACGTGCTTGTAAAAGTCATCTAGAGGGAGTTAAATATCAAGTTTGAGCACTCTGGGTGAAGCCGTTCCTGAGTTATAGCACTTTGATGATTTTCAGGTTACGCCACCTGGCGGCCATATTGGATGTCTGATCGGGCCGAAACTCGAACCGTGGTAGGTTCGTTACTTTTGTAGAACTTTGACCTCTGTGACCTTAAAAAGTAGGTCAAATCAAAAACCCATTATATATATGTTACTAGCTTTAGTACCCGGTAAACCGGGTTTGTGTTATTGTATAAGATGCGGTACTTTGTGGACATTCGCCCAGCTGCGGACATACCTCAGTGACGTGATGACGTCATGCATATTTCAGACGCCAACGGTGAATTGACATGCATGACGTCACACAACGTTTGTGACGTCATTGCTTTTGAATTTGATGCAGTTTCACTGAAAAACGCTTCATAAAGCATAGTTTGGCCGATTTTAAAACTTTAACCTTGAAAAGATCACTCCTTGTATCAGGAGGAATCGAATAAGGTCTGTCGCATCTCCCTCCATGCAGCGGTTGCAGAGAACATTCGTGACAAAGACCGGGCGAATTTGCTTTATATGTATTAGATGAATCCTAATTAGATACACCTATGATAAAAATTTGGAGATGATCCAGTCATTAGTTCAGGAGTTATTGCACTTTTTGTGTTTTTGGTTTTGGCCACCTGGAGGCCAAGCCAAGAATCGAATCAGACCAAAACTTGGTGTCATAGGTCATCTGACCTAGGGGTAGTTTCAGATCAATGGCCCCAGCGGTTACGAAACATGCCTTGCTAACGGACGACGACAGATAGACTGACGACGGCGGACGACGAACGCTGCACCACGACAAAAGCTCACAGGTGAGCTAATGAAGGGGAATACAGGTAAGACACACTATGAGTTCATATTGCCTTTATCGCAGGCTGAAGAGGAACAAGGTCCTACAGTCAACCTTGCCTAATGCCCCAGAAGCGGATCCAGGATTTGGGAAAAGGGGGCACCCTGTGCTACTAATCATTGAAATCTGCGAGAATTTCAACGGTTTGCTCCAAATTCCAGAATTTCACAGTCCATTTTACAGATTTGTTGGCCAAAAGGGGAGGCATGTGCCCCATTAGATCCGCGCCTGTGCCCCGCTTTCACTTACGCTACGAATATCCCGACTCGTCCCAAATCAGAAATTTGTCCAGTTCGTAGGTGGTATAATTCTTAAACGTTTCTTGCAGTTCTTAAATGACTCTTAGTTGATTCCTAAACATTCGTACAGTTTGTGTGAGTTCGTCGAGCTGCCACAAGAAAGGTTTTGTTCGTGAACCCTCCCACTAAAGTTTTGGACAAATTTCAAATTCGTAGATGTATACCGTAAACTCTTTGTAACCCTTTCTTATCTCTGTAACAGCTTTATAATTGATTCTTTTGCATTCTGGGCTATTCGTGGCCGTTCATGTCTCCCTCAAATTCGTGAACCCATGCCAAAAACATCCCGAAACAAGTCTGAATGTCCTGAATGTAGTACAAATCAAGTACAAATCGGTCACGAATCAGGTACAATATTCGTAAATGAGTCGTACATATTCGTACAATTCTTACATGATTCTTTGAATTTGTACTTGTTACTTTACCCATTCTTGACATGCGGCATATTTTTCAACCCAATTAGCTACAAATTATCATAAGAAATCTTTCGGAGTGTAAATGATCGATAGAACAGCCCAGAGTGACGCTGCCACTCTGGGCGGCAGACATGGAACAAGTCGACTATCACCAAATTTGAATTTTGCGCAATTCAAAGCTTTTATGACAGTCCCGACAGATTCGAGTTTAAGCAAGGTTGACTGTAATTTTCCCCATCCAGTAATAAATATTTTTCCCAAAGTTAGCGTTCAACTTGTACAAGAGCCGGGAAGGTTCTCATCCTCAATCTCTCCACTTCAGCTCTTAGAACAGCTACCTCCTGGGCTTGAGCCTTGGCAAGATCCACCAGCTTCCGTCGCTGCACAATGTCTTGGTAACGCTTATCTGCACCACCATCGCTGCGTTTTTCAGCTGAAATACAAGTATAACACTTATTATCAGTTAAGAATGCAGCCATCGGCGATAGAAAATTGAGAGATTTGAAATCTTACATGCTTGATCACTGAAACACATACTGTTAAATGGCCTGTATGTAGAAGGTCCACTATAACCTTTTGTATTTTGCCCTGCAAACAATTAGCTATCCAACATAGAGCACAAAGAACGACACACAAAATGATAAAATACGTATAAAGTCATCTCCAAATTTTGCAAATTTTCGAACCCAACCGGGGTCTTCCTCTTGAAGCACTTTCTAGTAGAGATCCTAGAAGTTATTCAAGATCCCAGAGAAAGTCTAACTTTAAGCTATACGTGTACATACATTACCGGTACTTCTGGGATCTCTAGAAAGTGCCTGAGGAAGACCCCGGTTGGGGTCAAAAATTAGCAAAATTCGGAGATGACTTTATACGTATTTTATCAAACAATAGCTATTAAAAGGAGTTCTAGAATACGGCCCTATCTCTGCATTGGTGATCAATCTCCAATAGTGATGGACACTTTTTGAGACATTTCAGAATAAGGGTCGTATGCACGGGTCGGACTTCAGCCACACTTTCATTAAAGCTGAACTACAGGGTGTTTCAAATGAAATGGTCCATGGACCATGTGCTCACCGGGTTGGACATAACAGTCTAATGACAGAGGGATGAGCAATCTGGGTAAAGTCATTCCCGAGTAGGTGCACTTTGGGTCACGTCGTTCCTGAGTTACAGCACTTTGACGATTTTCGGTTTACGCCACCTGGTGGCCATATTGGATGTCCGATCAGGCCGAAACTTCACATGCACATAAAAGTCATCTGCAGGGGGCCACATAGCAAATTGGAGCACTTTGGGTTAAGTCGTTCCTGAGTTACAGCACTTTGATGATTTTTGGGTTACGCCACCTGGTGGCCATCTTGGAAGTCAAATCAGTCCGAAATTCGACAAGCATGTTTCAGATCAATAGCTCTGGCGGTAATGAAACGTGCCCTGCTAACGGAACACGACGACGACGACGACGGATGCAGAACCATTGTATAAGCTCACCACGGTGAGCTAAAAAAAGTTGTCATCTCTAAAATATCTCCTAGAACCCAAACCCATGAATATTTTTGGCTCAGATTTGGTATGTAGATAGGTCACGATGTATGGAGGTGCTGACGAAATTTTGGCTCTGACCGCTTCATGCGTGGATGAATAAGAGGCCTCAGACTGAGCAGGTGCAAAATGCAAAAATCTCAGAGATTTATCTATCAGAAAGCAATGAAAAGTTCATTTGTTGCATACAGAATTAGCCAGGGTTACTGGAATCTACCTTCCACATGGCCACCATTGTTTCTAACAGAAATTTCAGCTCTTCTTCGCATTCTGGTGACTGAACGGATCACAATATCTTGTGGAATTTCCTGGAAAGCTCTGACACCTGCACTTCGGACCCTTTTACTTTTGGTGTCACTGTTCCTTCATAACAAGACACCATCATACAAACATTATGAGTATGTCTACACCTAGCAGCTTACAAAATCTGAGCCAAAAATATTCGTGGGTTTGGGTTCTAGGAGATATTTTAGAGATGACAACTTTTTTTTGAAACACCCTGTAGATCATTAAAAGCAGCGCACTGGAGCGTGGAGGTTTAAAAAAATAAGCCTCGCCCATCCGCCATGTTTCAAACGCCCGTCCGCTATGTTTTGAATGCCTCTCCAAACCCAAAAGACTTTCAATGTGGCGCCAGCATATTCCGGATCCAACCGGCGCAAGAGTAGCATCATGGCCTCGAATGTATGTGCACGGACATTGTAGACGACAGTACCTACATGAGCATCAATGTAGGCATCAAAATCACTGCCAACAAAACAAAATCTATATTAGTGTAAGGCGTTTTCTCTAATGCGCTCAAACTCCTCTGATACTGCTCAATGACTTTCTTTCATTTTTCACAGTTAAAGTTGTGTTCGGGACGGTTGTGTTCGGGACAGAGCATTCAATGTGCATGAGGAGCGATAACATCCACATAAATCACACTTTCGTTCGCTTTTTTCCACCCAGAAAAAGACGACCAAGTCTGACGTCATAATCGAAACACGTCACCGCCGTTCCCTTGCAGCGTCACGGTAACGCAACGGTCCATGCGTGATGAATACCTCTGATGTCAACAATGCATTTGGCCACCCGGCTTTGCGTCATGATCGCGACGTCAGTGCAATGGCCAGTTATGTCGTGGATGGAAACGTTCCACGGATCGCCGAATACTTCCACCAGGGCTGGGTTGCACAAAACTCATGTTAGCGCTAACTTGGTGTTAGCGCTAACTTTATGTTAAATGACGTAAAAAGACAATGGATTTTTACGTCATTTAACATAAAGTTAGCGCTAACAGCAAGTTAGCGCTATCGTGTGTTTTGTACAACCGGGCCCAGATTCTTGACATGCCTTCCACTCATGCATATCCTGTCACTGCCTTATTGCACATTAACACGTTCGCTGCCATGGCCAAAATATCATTTTCATCTGCCACTGCCATAACCCCCAGGCCATTTCAAGTTATTTCATATTGCCAACTACGAGTCATAGCTGTACGCCCCCTAGCATGTCCCCATACATCTGGTCCATCCCCACTGCCAGTATGATCATTCCATTGGCAGGGCCGTATTTAGCGGGGGGGCTAGGGGGGCAGCTGCCCCCCCAGAGCCAACCAAAAAACGTGATTTTCATGCAGATTTTGGGCAAAAACCAGCAAAAAGAGGTCTTCTGGACTGCCCCCCCCCAGAGAGGCTTTTGCCCCCCCAGGACCAAAAAGCTAAATACGGCCCTGATTGGAAGGCTCTTCGTCACTGCCAAGCTTATCAACATTAACAGAAAATGCTTATAGAGGTTTCCCACGTGACGTCACAACCCCAAATGTCCGCCATATTGGCCGTCAAATGACGCAACATCACAGCATCAACACAGCGTTTTCAACGCAGTTTGGACGTTGTCAGCAGTCATCGGACATCTTCCACCACTGTCTACAGCAAGCCGTATGGACGATTCACTTAAGCTACGTCTACACGGAGCATTTTAACCCCAGTTAACCGTCTACATGGGGCCTTGTCTCGAGCTAAGTTGTCTCGGGTCAGCTTTGTCTCGGGTTAGTTTGACCCCGGTAGGGTAGGGGGTTAAGATAACCCGAGACAAAGTTGCCTCGAGAGAGTTATCGTGTAGACGCGCCTGCCCGTCTGTCTCGGGACAAAGGCCTATATTGGTTCCGTATTTATCAATGTGCGCATTTGACAAAATGGCATGAATGACGTAAATGGAATGGACGTCACATGGCGCGTAGTGTTGAAAACACCGTCACGTCATGCATCTGTGTAGACGCTCCGTTACTTGTCTCGGGTTAAAAATTCTCGAGACAAAGTTGACCCGAGACAAGTCAGTCTCTCGTGTAGACGTAGCTTTGGTTTTCAACATGGTTTTCACACCAGACCAACTACTTACGCTCAGAAACTGTGAGAAGTGATTTGTTGAGTTGTATGCTCCCAGTGGTTTGTACCGGCCGCTGAATGTTCGAACCGAGAACAAGATGGCAGCCACCATGGCTTCATTTTGACGGCCAGTATGGCGGCCGCGTGACGTCAGTGGGAAACCTCTATAGCCCTACTACGAGTATACTCGTAGCTGGCAATGGTGAGGAGATCAGCGACTACGAGTATAATTGGCAGTCAACGTGTTAAGTAGGCCCATGTCAAGTTAAACCACAATCCCCAAGAAAACGTGGAATTATGAATAGGCCCACAAGGAGCTACGCACACGTGTCCCTGGCCTCACTGAAAAACGTTACACCGGTCATGCCAGAAACTACTGGACAACACTGCACATGACCGAAGTGTAGCGGACCACCGTTGAACGGGACTGACATTCTGGAGCCACCCCGCGCTTCATGACCCGTCATTTGACAAGTACATTCTAGTCACTAGACATTAGTTAGAAGAACGAAATGAGCAAATACACACGTATTACGAACATCGAAATCGAACTTGCAGTACGGTACATTCAGACAGTACACCTGGTACGTGTAATACGAATGTATGTACAAGAATAATCGTGTACATACATTCGAGCAATTTATCGTCTGTGGCCGCCATGATGGTTTCCCCGAGGAAGGCATGAGACCGTTCGATGACTGGCTGTTGTGCGCACGCTCAGCTTGTTCCTTCCGGGGCTTGTCCGAGGAAGTAATCGAACACGCTAAAACAGTTGATCTTTTCAAGTGATGAAAAGCATGGTGGCCATTTTGGTCAGCTAAGATCAGTCCAGTCTCAGTGTTACCACTGGCTATACATGTATATAATTGGACAGGACACCAGTTACAGAGTGACACATGCATAGTTTGGAACTTTGAAGTGCGGGAAATTCAAATACCCCTGTTTTTGATTTTGTTGAATAGCACCCCCTGGTGGACAGATCTAACATTATTTTATATCCCTTTGAGCTGATGTAGAAAATATCAACCTATCCATTCCATCACTTTTGGTTGACATATTTATCATAGGGGCTGAGATATTGAGACATTTCATTTTGTGCAAAACGCCCCCTGCAGGGCATTATGTAGGTCAAATCGCAAAAATTTTTGGTTCTGTTTCGTGCCCTCCCTAGGGCCTACAGCTCCACCAACTTTCATGTCCCTGGGTCTTGCGGTTGCGAAACGTGCCAGTTTAACGGATGAGACACACACACACACACACACACACACACACAGACGGACGCCACTCAGTATACATGTATGACTAGCTCCGCTGACCTTTGGTCAGCTGCGCTAAAAATAGTTCCTAAAATACACCCTAAAAAGTTAGTGGCCAACATGCCTCCTTAGGTGATGGTCAAGTCAAGAGTGGTAAAACTATGTTAAATAGTGTCTTTTTTACCATTGAATTCCTATAATTTGCCTATAAAAGGGGCTGGGCAGAAATGAAGGGTTGTTACAAGTTCGGCATAACTCTGAAACTACTGCTTCGATTTGCTTGAAACTCGCACAGATGATGCTTTTTACTGAATGATTAACAATTATGATGACACAAAAATAATTGCATTGCTCATTACTAATTAGGGATACAATGCCAGATTTCAGAGGCCCAGAAAGACAAGGAATACTCATTATTTCACCGCAGAATTTCACCTGGGCCTATGTCACGTAAAATGCTAACAATGTTGTGTGATAGAGTTAATTGTTTTAATCCTTTTCTACAAAAAAATGTATTTTAGATTTTTGATTCAAATGCCTAACCTCTGCAAGTTCAGCAAGCTTATACAAAGCCCTTCTAACCAATGTGAAAACTGACCACAGGCCTGAAACCACTCACAATTCACCGGGAATTGACTCAATCAAACTTGATTTCACATGAATTACCTTTTGGTTGGAATTGAAGTGTGCATTTTCAATGGGTCATTTTGGGTGACATCACCAATTCCCAGGCCTGTGGTCAGTTTCTGACTGCTTGAATGGCTTTGTAAACCTTGCTCAACTTGCAGTGTTGGCCATGTCAACCAAAAATGTAAAATACCATTTTCTTGTAGAAAATAATTAAAATAATTAACAGACGTCACACAAACTTGTTAGCATTTTACATGACACAGGCCCAGGTGAAATTCTGCGGTGAAATAATGACTATTTCTCGTCTTTCTAGGCCTCCAAAATCTGGCATTGTCTCCCTAATTTAATTAGTAAAGAGCAATGCAATTGTTTTTGTGTCATCATAGTTGTTAATCACTCAGTACCAAGCATCATCTATGCAAGTTTCAGGCAGATCGAAGCAGTAGTTTAAGAGTTATGCCGAACTTGTAACAACCCTTCATTTCTGCCCAGCCCCTTT
>NMRB01000119.1:504260-523365 GCA_002633025.1 Notospermus geniculatus | reverse complement strand
TATGTAATATTTTTGAGATTTTTGTTGCAGATGTGATACTGATAGAGTGGAACTTTCTAAGGATTTTGGGCTTTGTTTCATCAAAATATGTTGAGTGGTTGCTGAGATATTTGAGATTATCAAAATTTTGATAATTTGAGATTTTTCAATTTTTCACAAAATTTTGATATCAGTAGAAAGAGCTCACCTAAAAACCAAGAAGTATGAAGTTTTGGAATGTTTAGCCGAAACTGGTTAGAAGTTAAGCATGTTTTTCAAAATATCAACATTTTGACACTTTGAAAAATACGCAATATTTCTGCCCAGTAAAGGCAAAAAGTTCCAAAATTTTGTAAATCTATATTGTGAGGTTAGCTTTATCTAATGGCACCAAAGTTTCCTACAAAACACGAAAATCTCAAATTATCAAAATTTTGATAATCTCAAATATCTCAGCAACCACTCAACATATTTCGATGAAACAAAGCCCAAAATCCTTAGAAAGTTCCACTCTATCACATCTGCAACAAAAATCACAAAAATATTACATAATAACAAGTTTGATTTTTGGTGTTTTTTCTAATGAGCTATTACATAATTGCGATATTTTCAAATTTCCAAACTTTTGATGCAGAAATATGGCCAACAAGATATATTTTCATGTGGAACAAACCGTGTTAAAATTGGCCCAGTAGTATTTGAAATATTCAAAGTATCAGGTGTAGATAAACTAATGTCCATGACTGTACATGCAGCCTACATTTGAGAAACCTTCCTTAAGTATAACACTCAAGAAATCTGGGAAACCCCTTGAATACTGAAATTTCATTGGCTGACACAACAATTCCTGGAAATACTTTAGTTAAAGGTTGCCCTTAGCTGAGTACGCCCTAGTTTGTTTTATGCATACACCTTAAGTATGGCAGGTAAAGTGAAATCCTTAGACTTTAAGGGTAAGTTTTACACTTAACTTAAGGCAGTTTTATGCATATATGGCCCCAGGTCGCCAAATCCTGTTTCCTGTAGAAATGAGGAAGTTTTGATGCAGCAAAGAACGCCAGTGAGAACAATCTCGATGAAATGGTCCGTGGACCATGTGCTCACAAGGAGGTAAATTTTTTTTAAAAATATTCAAATGGCTTTCAAACAAACGACACATATGATGTATGCGAATCATCGTTGTATGCGGGTTTCGTTATTCGCATTTCCCGCTTTTGAGTTGAGTACAGCCGTGCTCACAACTAAATAAAATCATGGATCACTGCTGGTAAAGAAACCTGCTTAATACATGTAGCATGTTCACTGAAATTACTACAGGGGCATTAGTGATAACTGTCCCGACCTGATTAGAAGGGACACCCACCATTTGCAAGCCATTAGCTGGATACATGTCCCAGATTACTGCTTGCAAATGGTTGGTTGTCCCATTCGAATCGGGCACGAATGCTGCTGGATTCCTGCTCCCGCCATTTCTCCTGGCAGACAGTAGTCTCACTTCCAGTTACGCAACTTACGCATAACATAGCTCGCGAGTTGCGAGTTTAGGGATGTCAATTGCGACCTGTACTGTATGTATCCTAATTAGATACACCTATGATAAATTTGGAGATGATCCAGTCATTAGTTCAGGAGTTATTGCACTTTTTGTGTTTTTTGGTTTTGGCCATCTGGTGGCCAAGCCAAGAATCGAATCAGACCGAAACTTGGTGTCATAGGTCATCTGACCTAGGCGTATATGTACTAAGTTTCGGATCAATAGCCCCAGTGGTTACGAAACGTGCCCTGCTAATGGACATTGGATGACGACGATGGACGCTGCACCACCATAAGAGCTCACCAGGTGAGCTAATGAAATGGTCCATGGACCATGTGCTCACCTGGGTGAATGTACCAGAGCAAATAACAGATGTTAAATCAAAATGTTCAACATGTTCAAGGGCAAGATTATGGTAAAAACTTGGCACATACATGTATAATGCATTGGAAGGTATCTACAAACTTGTTAGAACATTCTACAATCAAAAACATGGTCGATGGCGAGTTACAGACTACCATGCATTTAAACCATGCCCTTATAAATTCGACTCTTAACATCCACAGTGTGCCACGCTTTAACCGTACATCCATTCTCCCTTGTTCCTCAAAAAAGACCTTCCAAATTTCATATCATGGCCCAAAATCGGCATAATCAGGCAGCAAACACATCCACGAGAAGCTCTGCTCAGAGTATGTGTCATGATAAGACCAGTGGTGCTGTGCCGTCATGAATGAGGTCATAAAGACATCAAACCCATAAAGGAACCACTTGAGAATAATGTTTCTTGTCCGATGAGTTCCAGTTTTTCACACCAGATGGCTCTTATCACCCTAATTTCCATATTTCTAATCAAATTTGGGTTGGTGGCCGCAACATACAACAATCCACTAGCCCTGAGCCCAAATTTGTGAAGAACGGCCAATTCATAAAGGTGCCAGGGCTGGATAAACCTGTTGGTCACATCCCTGTATTGTATGTACCCAAAGAATGAGAAAGCACAAAAATTGACACACAAAATGATAAATATCAAGAAGTCAGCTTCCAGAAACTAGCGAATTTTATTTCGACCCCACCGGGGTCTTCCTCAGGCCTTTTCAGTTGGAGAGAGTCTTTTCTGGTCTCTCCAACTGAAAAGTGCCTGAGGAAGACCCCGATTGGGGTCAAAAATTCGCAAGTTTCTGGAAGTTGACTTCTTGATATTTATCTTGTAGTATGTAGAGTAGCCTATCTAAATGTAATGTATAACAGATCACCTTAGAGACACATTGTGCGCGCGGGTACTGTCTGCTAAATGTTCCATATCACAAGAACTACTGAATGGAATCGTATGGAATTTTCACACATCATGGAGAAGACCCACAGCTATCGTATCAAACAATTGGAAGAAGTTTTATTGAAAATTTCTTTGGTATCACGTTTTTCTCAGAATGTTGCGAACCGTAAGTGAAACCTTTAGGGGTTTGATGTCTTTATGATGAGGTGCATTACAGTTCACAGTAAAATGGCTTATGAACCTGTTGCCACTATAGTGGTGATCCGTTTGCTAGGGGATTAAAATACTGGTACACTTTGTCAAGGGAGGCACGCAAGCATTGCTGCTGCGGTTGATGTGTGAACCCTCCACTGGGAGCAGCATGTGAAATGTAATGAAATGGCCAGGGCCATTGTGCTCACCTCTGTGACAGAGTATGAAGTGTGAGTAGCCTGGTGATACACTGAATGGTGAAGGATTAGTGCAGAAACATCGTAACATTACTACCGATGAGATATGGCCAAAGTAAATTTTTCAAGATGGCCACCTGGCAGCCATGTTGAAGTCCAATCGAACCGAAATTTGGCATATAAGTAGACGGTACCAAGACACATATTTAGGCACGGTTAAAGCATCCTAGCTCCCACTATTTATGAGGTGTGGGTCGAAGTCCATTTTTCAAGATGGCTCCCTGGCGGCCATATTTGACGTCGAATCTGACTGAAATTTACCATATATTTATATGGTACCTAGATACATATTTTGACAACGTTAAAACATCCTACCTACTCCTATTTATAAAATGTGGGTCAAAGTCCATTTTTCAAGATGGCTTCCTGGCGGCCATATTTGAAGTCCGATCGGGTTGAAATTTGGTGCATTCGTGCAGGGTGCCTAGATATATCTTCACACCAAATCACAACACTCTATGTCAAATAGCAATGAAATGTGCCACCAAACAGTGAATTTTGAACTTTGACCTCTGTGACCTTGAAAAGTAGGTCAAATCAAAAACCCGGGATTTATGTGATGAAGTCTCATCAGAGGAACCCACCATAAAAGTTTCGTGGTTCTAGCTAACCGCGTTCAGGAGATACGGCCGAAAGAAGGTTTTCACAAAGCGCCCCCTACAGGCCAGAGTGTACAAGCAGCAGCGCTAAGTTTCGGTCCAGAGATAGTTTTTACCATAGGGTACCTACACCAAATTTCAAGTTTGTAACCCAAGCGGTTTAGAAACGTGCCACCCCTGTTAACGACGACGACGGACGACGACGACGGACGACACACCATGGGAGAAGCTCACCTCACAGAGGTGAGCTAAAAAGCATTAGGGACACACACCGCATGAGCTACTGCAAAATCTTGTCCGCAGTCAGGTGTACTTCACTGCGGACAGAAATTAGGTCATCCAGGTGTGCTGTGTGTATTTATATATCGTGGTATACAGGGCTGGCCTAATACATTAGTTTCGCAGTAACTCACGCGGACTGTGCCCCTTATGGAGTTAAAATGAATGCCAAATTTCAAAACACTGAAATGAACTTGAACAACAAAGTCTGGAAAGTTAGTTGATCATTGTTGCTGTAAGGTTTTACCTGATCATAGTTGCTGCTGGTAACTCAAGCCTAAATGAAATAAATGTCAGGATGGAAATTTGGGAAAACCAGGTAGTGTGAGGGTTCATTGATTGGAGCTGATAAATGGTTGTAAGGGATATTGGAGGCCATGTTGATTCTGACCAGACCAGTTAGGCTTAGCGAACTGCCACGAAAATATTGCCGAACACACCTCTGAAACTTCATGTCAGCTGAGCAAACCAGAAGGGGTGATTTCATACAATCATGTAGTGCTTGGTGTTAATGTAACGGATCTATTTCAAACTGAAAGCACCAGTTTTTCAATGGAACGTCTCTGCAAACCAATAACAGTGATGGACAAAGATTTAAAGGGAAGGTACCGCAAATATCACTTGCTAGTCACACTATAGCCCAGCAGGTACACCCTGTTATGCAGAAAAAGTAAAGGGTCCATGGACCATGTGCTCACCTGTCGGTGAATGTACCAGAAGAACAGACGACAATTGTGTTCTTGGTTGTAGCCACCTAGTGGCCAAGCCAAGAATCAAAATTGGGCCAAAATTTGGTATCATTGGTCATCTGACCTAGGGGAATATATTTACCAAGTTTCAGGTCAATAGTCCCTGCGGCCATGGAACATGCCACCTAATGGCAAAACTTTGAACTTTGACCTCTGTGACGTTGAAAAAGAGGTCAAATAAAAAAAACCCCGTATTATATATCATGTGACCTCATTAGACGTACCTATGATAAAAATTTGGTGAGGATCCAACCAACGGTTAAGGCTGAATCGCACTTAAAAAGCTTTCAGTTTTGGCCCCCTGGTGGCAGAATGGACAATCGGATTTCCATGAAAATTGGTCTGTGGCGACATATGACCCTGAGGTGCACGTGTGTCAAGTTTGAAGTCAGTAGCCCCAGTGCCTGACTACGAGCTTCGAAACTGGATGGATGTACATGTACTGTAGTTCCCTAAATAGTCACCAGATGGCTCCACTTGAAAATGTACAAAACGTGCAATAACTTACTTATTTTTCGACGGATCATCTCCAAATTTGTATTATAGGTACATCTAATGAAGGTACATGATATATCATACGGGTTTTCAAATTAAACAACGTTTCTCGGTCACACAGGTCAAAGTTCCATTTTCCAAAATGGCTGCCTGGCAGCGATCTTTGAAGTCCGATCACGCTGAAATTTGCTGTACACATGAAGGCTACACAGATATATGCTTGTTCAAGCTCAGAACATTCTAGCTGCAACAGTTACTGAGCTGTGGGCCAACGCACAATTTCCAAAATAGCCACCTGGCGGCCATATTTGAAGTACGATCGGACCGAAATTGGGCATAAACATAGCGGGTACGTTGATACATCATCACACCCAATTTGAATAATCCAAGAAAAATAGCCACGAAACGTGTCACCCAACAGTGAAATTTCGAACTTTGACCTCTGTGACCTTGAAAATACGGTCAAATCAAAAACCCGGGTGATATGTCATGTATCCTCATCCGATGCACCTACGATAAAAATTTGGTGAGGATCCCATCAATGGTTAAGGTGAAATAGCACTTTAAAGGTTTTCAGTAAAGCCCCCCTGGTGGCCGAACTGGGAATCAAATCGGACCGAAACTTGGTGTATGAGTTACTCTCACCTAGGGGTACATGTACACCAAGTTTCAGGTCAATTCAATAGCCCCAGTGGTTACAAAACATGCCCTGCTAACGGACGCCGACGGACACCGCGTGACGACTATAGCTCACAGGTGAGCTAATGAAATGGTCCATGGACCATGTGCTCACCGGGTTGGACATAACAGTCTAATGACAGAGGGATGAGCAATCTGGGTCAAGTCATTCCCGAGTAGGACTTTGATGACTTGGGGGGCCACCTGGCGGCGATATTGGATGTCCGATCGGGCCGGAACTTCACATGCAGGTCATCTGCAGGGGGCCACATAGCACATTGGTGCGCTTTGGGTCACATCATTCCTGAGTTACAGCACTTTGACAATGTTCGGCTTACGCCACCTGGCGGCCATACTGGATGTCCGATTGGGCCAGAACTTCGCATGCACATAAAGATCTTCTGCAGAGGGTCACATAGCACATTGGAGCGCTTTGGGTCAAGTCATCCCTGAGTTACAGCACTTTGATGATTTTCGGGTTACGCCACCTGGTGGCCATATTGGATGTCCGATCAGGCCGAAACTTCGCATGCACACAAAGGTCATCTGCAGGGGGCCACATAGCAAATTGGAGCACTTTAGGTTAAGTCGTTCCAGAGTTACAGCACTTTGATGATTTTTGGGTTACGCCACCTGGTGGCCATGTTGGAAGTCAAATCAGGCCGAAATTCGACATGCATGTAAAGGTCATCTAGAGGGACGTAAATATCAAATTTGAGCACTCTACGTCAAGTCGTTCCTGAGTAATAGCAGTTACTTGATTTTCAGGTTACGCCACCTGGCGGCCATATTGGATGTCCAATCGGGCCGAAACTTGGTATTTTTAAAGGTACCCTCCAATGCATGTTTATGCAAGATATGAAGTCGCTTGGTGAAATAATGACAAACTGTGGCAGGTTCGTCACTTTTGACCTTGAAAAGTAGGTCAAATCAAAAACCCGTTATATATGTTATGTATCCTTATTAGATACACCTATGATAAAAATTTGGAGAAGATCTAGTCATTAGTTCAGGAGTTATTGCACTTTTTGTGTTTTCGGTTTCCGCCACTTGGTGGCCAAGCTAAGAATCGAATCGGACCGAAACTTGGTGTCATGGGTCATCTGACCTAGGGGTATATATGTACCAAGTTTCAGATCAATAGCTCTGGCGGTTACGAAACGTGCCCTGCTAACGGAACACGACGACGACGGACGCCGGACGACGACGGACGCTGCACCATTGTAATAGCTCACTCCGGTGAGCTAAAAATGAGTCATGAGTGATTTACTTCACCGTTCACTGACTGTTGAAATATTAGGGGAACTTCTTAGATCGGTAATTTTAGCATTCTGAATAAGCATATCAGTACAAATCCTGTAAAGGCTATGTCTAGGCCTCCACCTAATACAAACCTTGGTCTCCTCCTAAACAGTTTATACAGCTGTTCAACCTGTAACGCTGTCACGTCATGGAACTCTCTCTTGAATGCCTTGTCCATCACTTTATCCTCAGCCACTAAGATGTCGTATGTATCACGGAAGTTTTCCACATTCTTTCGTGCTTCAACAAAAGCTTCGGCAGCAAGGACCTGCGGGGAAAAGAAGTGTTAAACTCTGAACTACATAAAGTGATTGTGGGGCACTGCTGACACTCCGCTATACCTTTGTAAAAGAGGCTGTCTCACCTCACGAACTCCGAGTCCAATATTAGGATGTAACACATTTCACGGGTTGTAAGGGTTTCAAAACACATGAACAGTTCTTTGCTTTTTACCTACTCCTTTATCAAGATTATTTAAACTTGTGTATGTTAAGGAACAGGCCTAATTAATGGGATGCTGTTTATCAAACACTTTTCTTTGATCGTAAGTGTTACATCCATACTGCACAGCAACCAGCTATTTATGATTTCCGATCTTGATGGGAAACCATATAGTCGCTGGTTTAGTGTCTGGCTGTCCATCTCTCTGTCTGTCTGCCCTGAAAATAGGTCACCCCCATAACTTGATCCTCGCTACACGATGAGCTCATTGTGACATGTGTCCGACATGTGGGTCATGTGATATTGATATGTCAAACGTTGATATTTTGCATATCCCTTTCTGTGAAGCACTGTTGGCTCCTAGGGCAGTGACAGTTCTATTAGGTTCCGTCCATGTGTTTATCGATCCAGGCAACTTACTGGGGTCATCAAGTTTCTTCTCGAGGGTCAGTATCACATGACACATTGATATTGATATCTCAAATTTGATATTTTGAGATATCTCAGGATCTGGTGCAGTTGGCGACTCGAACTTTGCCTAACCCCATCATAAGTCGCACACAAAAAATGATGTTATAATACTGTAAAACGGGAAATTTCTGCGGATGGTTTTTTTTGCGGACCCACAGTATTTCTCCCCAGAATAATATTTTGCACCCTTATAATTTGCAGACAGCTCAGCACCGCAAAAACGCAAAATTAAAATGCACTGTAACAAACTACAAGACCAGAGGAAATACATTAGTGACATCCCTAATTGGAGTGCTTTGGGTCAAGTCGTTCCTGAGTTACAGCACTTTGATGATTTTCGAGTTACGCCACCTGGCGGCCATATTGGATGTCCGATCGGGCCGAAACTTCACATGGACATAAAGGTCATCTGCAGGGGGCCACATAGCACATTGGAGCGCTTTGGGTTAAGGCATTCCCGAGTTACAGCACTTTGATGATTTTTGGGTTACGCCACCTGGTGGCCATGTTTGAAGTCAAATCAGGCCGAAATTTGACATGCATGTAAAGGTCATCTAGATGGAGGTAAATATCAAATTTGAGCACTCTGCGTCAAGCTGTTCCTGAGTAATAGCACTTACTTGATTTTCAGGAAACGCCACCTGGCGGCCATATTGGATGTCGAATCAGGCCGTAACTTGGTATTTTTTAAGGTACCCCTCCAATATATGTTTATGCAAGATATGAAGTGGCTCGGTGAAATAATGACAAACTGTGGCAGGTTCGTCACTTTTGTCGAACTTTGACCTCTGTGACCTTGAAAAGTAGGTCAAATCAAAAACCCGTTATATTATGTTATGTATCCTTATTAGCTACACCTATGATAAAAATTTGAAGATGATCCAGTCATTAGTTCAGGAGTTATTGTACTTTTTGTGTTTTTGGTTTCCGCCACCTGGTGGCCAAACTGAGAGTTGAATCGGACCGAAACTTGGTGTCGTGGGTCATCTGACCTAGGGGTATATATGTACCACGTTTCAGATCAATAGCTCCAGCGGTTACGAAACGTGCCCTGCTAACGGACAACGACGGACGACGACGACGGACGACGGACGCTGCACCATCGTAATAGCTCACTCCAGTGAGCTAAAAAAAAACAGGTTTCCAAAGTGAAAGACATAGTTTCCTACCGGACTCGAACCCACGGACCCTCCCATGAGGCATCAATCGCCAGCACTCAGGGGCAGCAGGCCTGAACCACTAAGCCAAACCCCCATCTTGACCACTAGGCCAAGCCCCATGGTGACATTCGATATGTCAATTTGATAATCTAATAATAACGACTGCTGGTGTACGAAGAAGCCTATGAGACCTTCACCCCTAAGGAATTATCACTTATGCTCTTTTAGATTATGCAATGACCTTGATTGTTTGAGGTCAAGGTCAAGTTCAAACTGATCCAATATGGCTGACCTAAAAACTTTAACAAAAGACCAGTGTGCATCATGGATTCAACTCATACACCTCGATTATCCAGGATGGATGCTTCTTTCATTTATGCAATGACATCGAAGGTCAGAGGTCAATGTTATGGTTAAAATATTGCTGTACCGGTAATATTGAAATGGTCAATCATGTCGACAGAGAACTTGCTAGTGACCTTAAACCAAGTACTGTTGAGGATGATCTTTCAATTTTTGCAATAAATGAAGGGGGGGGGGGGGGTCAAAGTCAAGCTTGAACTGTCCCAGGGCTTGAAAAATTTTCTGGAGCCTTGGTGCCACTCTGGGCACCCTGCTTTTTTTTACTTTTCATTTCTTGGTGCCCAGGACTTTTTTGTGGGTGCCCGAATAAGGTGGTTTCCGTTTTTTATGACGGGGGTTTAGTGCCCGGTGGGCAATGTTCTATTATGTATATTATTGATTTTTGGTGCCCCAGTCATCAGACAAGGTGCCTACGGGCACCCAATTTTTCGAGGCCTGTGTCCCAATATGGAAACATGTTCATCACCACAACAGTCTAGAAGTATACCTGCTGTTATGGTTATTGAGGATGCTCTTCTTGATTTATGCAATGACCTGATTTCAGATTACGAAACAATGTGCGAACATTTGCACAGAATATTCGCACAGAATTGGAAACAAACAAATTTGCAAACCTGCCTATTCGCATGGCAGATGCCAAATTCAGATAAAAATACCTGTAATTCAGACAGAGCGAATGTGTTCGAAATTTGGACAAGGTCCCTAATGGCCTTTCGCACAGTGCCCGAGTTATAAGTCAGGCGCCTGATTTATAACTCGTCCGCATGACTTGCAAAAAATAATAATAATGATAGCCTTAATCAGCCCCAGCAGTTATGAAACATGCCCAGGGCTTACATTTGCGGGCGACGTTACGCAAAATTTCACCCGAAATCGCTTTCCATAAGCAAGAGAGAGATGTCATTTCGCATAGCCTCAAAAGTCGCCCAAAATTGCTTAATTCTGGCAAGCAGAAAGTCGCCTCAGTCTCCCTCTCATCCAAAACATCTCCCTCTGAGAAAACCTGGGAGACATAATTTCTCCCTAAATTCAAGTTCAAGTTTGAGGCCTGATGCCACCAAATGGTAAAATTGTGAACTCTGACCTATGTGACCTTGAAAAGTAGGTCAAATCAAAAACCTGTTACATATATGTCATATATCCTCATTAGACACACGTATGATAAAAATTTGGAGACGATCAAGGCATCAGACGAGTTATTGCACTTTTTGTCTTTTCCGTTTTTGCCACCTGGTGGACAAGCCAGGACCGAATCGGACCGAAACTTGGTGCCACAGGTCATATGACTTAAGCATGCAGCAGACTGGCCGCCAACTTCGGCGTCCAGAGCCGTTTTTTCGACGCCAATGTCCGGACGCCAGAAAAATCCCCAATGTGCTACGAATGGAATCTGGAGAACGCCGCCCAACGCCGCCGGACGCCACTGAACTCCAGATATCAAACATGTTTGATTTTGGACGCCAGTGAACGCCTGTGAACTCCCGAAGCAGCCAAGTGTGCTACCGATGGCAGCCAGACTTGGAGTCGGCGGCGAGTCTTTGGCGAATCAACTTGCGTCTTGATGTCACATGATTTCAAAATTGCAGCCTCAATGAAGATGGCAGCACTAGTAATTGTCGCGCAAGTGGCCCGAAAAGATGCCACTGAACGCCAAGTTTGGGCAGGTGTGCTCTCACCAGGATCCACTGGCAGCCAACTCTGGCGTCGAGAGGCGTTCAGTCGAACGCTTCTGGACGCCACATTTGGCGGCCAGTGTGCTGCTAGGTATGGGGGCATATATGTACCAAGTTCCAGGTCAATAGCCCCAGTGGTTACAAAACGTGCCCTGCTAACAGACTACGTACAACGGATGCTGCACCATCATAAGAGCTCACCAGGTGAGCTAAAAATGATGGTTATTATATAAAACAGATACACCAAAATCACAGTTGTAAGGTAACAGAGGCCTGGCTTTGCTACCGGTACTTGGATCTAGCTTCTCCGACATTATTGTTATCAAAACCCATGGTGTCAGGACTTCAATTCGAAGATATCAACTGGGTGTTGAGCAATGTCGATCATCACAGACAGGAGCAGCTGGACCCTGGCAATGCCATACTTCTGAGACCTTACAACTGTGATTTTGGTGCATTTCATTCCAATACCTCATAGTCAACTGATGACTTCAAGTTACCTTGCATGCTTTCTTGTGATCAAGCAACCTGCTCAGTTCTCTCTCCCGAGTATTCAGTTCATCTTCAACAAGGAGTGCATACTTTAAGCGCACGATCTTCAACTCTTCTTGGTAGATGACCATTTCAGTTTTGATTTTCTTGGTGAAGAGGGCATTGAGCATGTCATCGTAGCTTTGTGCTCCATCACTAATGAAACCCTGAAGTTTCTTTAGTTCGGTCTCAAGTTGCTAGAAAACAGAGATATCACTCATTAAAATATACTGTTGGACCTCCTCTTGTTTGAAACTGTCGCAGGACTTAAGATAAGACTCCATTCCAGAACTGAAAGGGTGAAATACTCCTTGAGATTTATCAGTTTACAATACTTTACTACTGGAATACTCCTTTGAAGAGTGAAAATACTCCTTCAAATTCTGTATAGAAGAGTAACGATACTCTTTGCCCTCCAAAATTATCTAAGTCATGCTGTCGAATACACTACAGTCAAACCCTGTTATAACAGTTTAACTATGATTTCACAGTCCCCATTTTTTTGTAATGTAAATTGCATTAAAAATGCTAAATTGTTTTAACGAAAATCCGGTTATTACAACATAATTCCATGGCCCCAAATCAAAATTCTAATGCATTTTCATTCGGATATAACGGTGCCAACAAAACGTTTAAGGCGTGAAGATTTTGATGTCTACCGCAAATTTCGCATCAGTGGGAGGGTAGCCACAAATGTAACTGCCATCCTCACAATTGATTTGGTGTGATTCCAGCATTCACACCTGATTCGAATGGGACAAGCAACAGTTTGTATCCCGCTAATGGCTTGCAAATGGTTGGGTTTCCCCGTCTAATCAGGTGTGAGCAGTTATCACTAATACTCGTGGAGTAAGTTCAGTGCAGCTAGGTTGTATTATGCACCTTTCTTTACCGGGAACGATACATGAAAAACGGTCCAAAAACGATTTAGTTGTGAACAGGACTGTTAAAACTCCAGAAATGCGAATAACGAAACTTGGATATAATGAAAAAAAATTCCAGTCCCCTAAGATTCATTATAACGGGATTCGACTGTACTGTTCACCACATTACATTTGTCATGTATCCTCATTAGATGCATCTATGATAAAATCCAGCCATTGCTATAGGACTTGTTGCACTTTTTGCACCACACCAAGAATCGAATCGGACAGAAACTTGCTGTCATATTTACTGTATTTATTGGCGTACAAAAATGCACCGGGTAATAAGCCGCACCCCCTGGAAGCCCTTACCCAGTGTTCTCGCCAGGCCTCTCAATTAGGGCGCATGCGCCCCAATTGAATCTCAGAAGCAAGTTCGCGCCCTGTCTTAAATTGCCGCGCCCCGTCTAAAAATGTCGCGCCCCGTTATAATTTTCCGTCGCCCTGATTAAATCCACCTGTCCCACGCACAAACAAACCATCAAGAACAACAATAACGGCTCCCAAATTAACCGTAATCGGCTTTTGTTTCACCCATCAAACATCGTCAGTGCCGCGTGGCTGGTGTAATTCGCCCGACTGTCTGATTGCAGCGAAATCATGTACTAGAAACATAAACACAGCGAGTGACTCATTCATGGCAGCGAGCCAGCGTGGTCGGTTGAGTGACAGACTAGTCGCCCTGGGCAACTGTCAATCAACATGATCAAGCAGTGCATGCCGTCGGCGGGATCGCTGGTAGGCCAACTGACAAGTGACATTCAGTGAAGTTTAGGCCTACGCAGTGATGCAATCATTGTCCTGTAGGGGGCCTACCGGCGTCATCCATTCCAGCTCTGAAAACTCCACGTGGTTCTTTGTAGAATGCCGGGGTAGAATGATCATCATGATGTTCTCAGTCAGTAAACCACGTCTGAATTTGATTTGATTGGAAAGGGGACTTTGCCAAGATTACAAGAATTAAAATATTTGTAATAAAAATCTTTATTTCACCAAGAACAGACCATCATTTACTTGATTTTCGTCCGATATCGGACGCGGTCAATGCAACTGATTCGTTGAAACTACACTCCATACAGCGCATTCATACACACTCAACATGCTCGATGCCAACCATGCCGCAAACCAAAGCACATGTCTGGAGATCGGCGGGGATTCCCCGCCCCATCGATGTTCAGCGGCCATCATGGCCATGGCGGTGTGATGAGTTTCCCGCCGTTGCAGTGCGTAGTGGATGATTGCCCAAAAACAAGTGTTTTCCCGGTGTTTTAACGGCTTCTAGGTATTTATTCCACCCTTCTTATGATNGTAACAAGTTCCTTCCCTATGTTTATGACCCTTGGCAAGATACTGGCATCAACGAATTTATTGTCCAGTGTCAGCATCATAATGATATTGATATATCAAATTTGATATTTTGACATATCAGGAAATCTGCCACAGTAAGCAAGTTGAAACTGGTATCACAACATCATAGCTCATCCACGGATGTTATTGCAACTGAAATTTTCAGTTTGCACCTGCTCGGTCGCATGATATTTGCCGATATCATGGTGAGATTTGATATTCAAATTTGATAACATGATGTAAGTCAGAATCTCGTGATGGTAGAAGCCTAAAACCTTCACCTATACCTAGGTTATCAAGGATGAGCTTTCAGATTACGCAATGACCTTGAAGGCCAGAGGTCAAGGTCAAGGTCAAACAGTTCTAGAGCGCAAATCTCCTCGGAATTTCAGGAGAAAACGAACTAGTAACCTGAATTAACCATCCCTGATAGGCTTATATCAGGGATCCTGTTCCAGTTACGCAATACTTCTCAAGGTCAAAGGTCAAGGTCACAGTCAACCATCACAAATAACATGAGACAGAACCTGGTGATGGTGGAAGCCTAAAACCTTCATCTACACCTACGTTATCTAGGATGAGCTTTCATATTACGCAATGACCTTGAAGGTCAGAGGTCAAGGTCAAACAGTTCTAAAGTGCTAATCTGCTCAGAATTTCAGGAGAAAACTAAAATTACAAGACTGAATTAACCATCTCCTATAAGTTTAATCAAGTAATGCCCGTTCCAGTTACGCAATACTTCTCAAGGTCAGAGGTCAGAGGTCAACGTCACAGTTAATTAGCTCCAGAGTAGTAAACTTCTCATCGGAAACCATTGACATCGCTCCGATGTCCTTTTCTTGTTTCATCATGAGTTGATAAGATGATCATGAATACTATAGCATGTATCGTCATGTAAACGTTACGATGAAATGCCCCCTCACCATATTGTCTACTGGCCTCGATTTCAAATTACGTCAACAAATACTACCATAGCATTCAAAATATGAGTGAGATAAGTTGATTGCTGGTGAAAATCGCACATTATTTCAGACAAATGGAGGGGCGAGTATTCATGGATGGCATATGCAAGGATTGGATATCATGGTTTTAGGGGTTTATCAGCTGAACTTTCGCACTGTTGTACCGCTGTGTTGACATTGATATCATGCCATCGGCCAACTTATGTCCTTATGATCGTCGTCATGTCAAGAATTTGCGACCCCCTAAAAAACTTTTTGGAGGGGATGGTGCTTTCGGCCACCCTAATCCATAAGTAAAGCGCACCGTCTGATAAGCTGCACCCCCACTTTTGAGGCCTTCATCAAGTCAATGAAATGGCCAGGGCCATTGTGCTCACCTCTGTGATAAGTCTCCGTGGTTAAGTGTGAAACTGTGACTCTCACGGTGAATGTTGAAGGATCAGTACAGATAAGATAAAGCTGAACACACCAAAAAGTACTTTCCTGCCTAGGTCACAGATGTCAAAAATTCTATTTTTCAAGATGGCCACCTGGTGGCCACACGTGACGTTCATTGGGACTGAAATTTTAGCAGGAATGTACAGGATACTTGCAAAGATATTTAGACAACACTGAAACATCGTAACATTTACTACCGGTGAGACATGGCCAAAGTCAATTTTTCAAGATGGCCACCTGGCAGCCATGTTGAAGTCCAATCGATCCGAAATTTGGCATATAAGTAGACAGTACCAAGACACATATTTAGGCACGGTTAAAGCATCCTAGCTACCACTATTTATGAGGTGTGGGTCAAAGTCCATTTTTCAAGATGGCTCCCTGGCGGCCATATTTGACGTCGAATCTGAATGAAATTTACCATATATTTATATGGTACCTAGATACATGTACATAGTTTGACAAGGTTAAAACATCCTACCTACTCCTATTTATAAAATGTGGGTCAAAGTCCATTTTTCAAGATGGCTTCCTGGTGGCCATATTTGAAGTCCGATCGGGTTGAAATTTGGTGCATTTGTGCAGGGTGCCTAGATATATCTTCACACCAAATCACAACACTCTATGTGAAATAGCCATGAAATGTGCCACCAAAGAGTGAATTTTGAACTTTGACCTCTGTGACCTTGAAAAGTAGGTCAAATCAAAAACCCGGGATTTATGTGATGTAGTCTCATCAGAGGAACCCACCATAAAAGTTTTGTGGTTCTAGCTAACAGCGTTCTGGAGATACGGCCAAAAGAAGGTTTTCACAAAGCGCCCCCTACAGGCCCGAGTGTACAAGCAGCAGCGCTAAGTTTCGGTCCAGAGATAGTTTTTACCATAGGGTACCTGTACACCAAATTTCAAGTTTGTAACCCAAGCGGTTTAGAAACGTGCCACCCCTGTTAACGACAACGGACGACACACCATGAGAGAAGCTCACCTCACAGAGGTGAGCTAAAAAGCCACGCCCTGTAAGCCAATAAATACCGTTAAGTCATCTGACCTAGGGGTATATAGATAGCAAGTTTCAGGTCAAGAACTCCAATGGTTATGAAATGTGCCCTGCTAACGGACAACAATGGGCAATGACGACACCGACAGATGCTGCCACACTAGGACATTGAAGCTCACTGAGTTAGCTAAAACGCAAACAAAGAAGAAGTGTAGGGTAAGTCATACCTTTCTGTACTTGTCTCTCTCTTCCTGCAAATCTTTGACTTTCTTTTCATATTCTTTCGCCAGCTTCTGCTCATCTTCTGTCCATTCCTCAGCTGGTTTGGACATGAAGGCCGGCACGGGAATGTCCTGAAATGATAAGTTCAGCCATTCTGTGCACGATTTCAACAGTTACAATATTTTTAACCATTCAGCACCTGAAATCATGTTATATTTTTCCATTTGTTTCACAAAAACCGGCACTGTAAATTTTTTAGAGCCCCAAAATGTACAGATGAAGTTCACAGCTGACAAAACGTGTTCATATAAATGAGTGTAATGCCCGCTGTACATGACCAAATTTTTCATCCAATTTTCTATACTCAATAACGGCCTACATGCAGGTTTATACATTGAAGCCCCAAAAGGCCCGGAATCTGAATTTCCCAAAAATCGGATGGCAAATTTGAACATGTACAGCGGGCATTATTGGGTGACATTTTGATTGACCTTGATCCCCTGAGTCAAGATTAAACCTGAGGTATTATCATGGTGATTTTGGGCGCTAATGTCATGGGCAGTGACGATCAAGTGATGGAGTTAAAAGTAACATTTGCATTCCTCCCACCTTTTTGAGTTCGTCTTCTTTCTTGACCTCCAGCACTCCACCCATCATGGTATCCAGCGCCCTCTCCCTCGCGTTGTCACCCTTTTCCAAAGCCCTACGCTCTTCCTCAAGCTTCTCTTCCTTCTCACGCTGTTTACGTTGCTCCGGGGTCAAATATTTCTCGACCTTCACCTGAAACATACATCTATATATTGATATTCATAGCAGTTTTGCGTGATTAACATTGAGCTCCTCCGAAACTCCCGTGCCGAATGACAAGGCATTGAACAAGACGTCCACACTGCGATCATGCAGAATATTAATTAGAAATTAGTGTTTTTTGCCCCAAAAATGACGACCAACTCTGATGTCACACTTGAACCACATCACCACCGTTGCTGAGGAAGTAATGGTGACATATTTTTCTTGTGTCTTTCATATATCGACCTCCTGGTGGAAAAAGGCCGAGTTGGATCGAAAAACACTGAGTGTTGTGCACATCAGTAGTCGAGTGCCTAAACACTCCAAAGGTTCAAGTTCAAGTTTCTCTGATGAATTTAGGCAATGCGGTAGTTGCAAAGTTGTATCAGAACCCTTTAAAGTCGACTCCTGACCTTGAAAAGTAGGTCAAGGTCAAAACTCATGTGATAGGTTATGAAGTTAAGTTACACTTCACAGATACACCTCCCATAAGGGGCACAGTCCGCGTGAGTTACTGCGAAACTAATGTATTAGGCCAGCCCTGTATACCACGATATATAAATACACACAGCACACCTGGATGACCTAATTTCTGTCCGCAGTGAAGTACACTTGACTGCGGACAAGATTTTGCAGTAGCTCATGCGGTGTGTGTCCCTAATAATGCACTCACGATTTTGTCACTTCATCACAAATAGTTTACGAATAATGACCATAGACGTGTTTTTCCCATGTTTCTTATGGTTTAAAGGAATGTTCGACCCCTGTGATCTTGAAACTAGGTCAAGGTCAAAAGCTATGATGTTTTATGAAGTGGTTACACAGCACAGAAAATTTTGTTGCTTTATCACAAGTGATTTAGGAGTAATGACCATAAGTATGGTTTTTCACATTTCACCCCCTGGTGGAAAGATGCGGAGTTGGATCAAAAACACATTCCAGATATCCAGTTCAATTTCCTCCGATGAAATGTAGGTAACAACTGCAAAGTTATATCACAATGCTGCCTTTTTAAAGTTTGATTCCTGACCTTGAAAAGTAAGTCAAGGTCAAAATCTATGTGATATACTATGAAGATGTTAGATACACCACCACACATATTTTTGTAACTACATCACATACATGTATAGGTAAGGAATAATGCCCATGAATGTGTTTTCCTCATGTTTCTCGTGGTTTTTATGAACGTTTGACTCCTGTGACCTTGAAAGTAGGTCAAGGTCAAAACATGTACGATATATTATGAAGCTGTTAGAGTAGACCACCACACAAAATTTTGTCACAATTAATTAAGGAACAATGACCATAAATGTGTGTTTTTGGTGTATCCCCATTTCGCCTACCCCCATTTCGCCTACTCCCCATTTCGCCTACAAAAACTCCCCATTTCGCCTACTCCCCATTTCGCCTACTCCCCATTTCGCCTACCCCCATTTCGCCTACTC
>NMRB01000119.1:435708-502386 GCA_002633025.1 Notospermus geniculatus | reverse complement strand
GGGGGGGCGCAAGACAAAGATATGTTGAAATACATTTGTGCATACGAACTCAGTGATTGGCAATGCAAATGGTTTTGTCTTTGTGCTTCATCCTTTCATCCTTATTCAGTGAACCATCAGAAATATCTACACAAATGAACTGCCAAGCAAAGATGGCAGATCAAATTTGAAATTGTGGAGCTGAATACAGGGTTGGGCAGATGTCATTAAGGCGTATAAATTTTTTAGGCTTATTTACATTTTACAGGTTGTTGATAAATGGGGCCTTAATTAGAGCTGGGGTGGGGTAATTGGGTTTTCAAGTGGGGCCGTCATTGATTATTATGATGCGAATAAATAACTACAGTTTCAACAGCACATGATATGTACATTTGACTGACAGCTGCCAATCAATTAATCAACAGGAATTGCCAATTAAAGAATAAATTAACATGTGCCAATCATTCAACTGATTCAATGAATCAACAAATTGCATCCCATAATTAGGAGATTCCCTGACTGAATATTGTACTTTTTACAAGCAAATTTGAATGAGGGAGGGGTGTGTGTGTGGGGGGGGGGGTCTAAAATAGTGTAGTGCCTAAANTAAAACAGTGTAGTGCCTAAAAAGGGGACATTTTCATGGTGTACATACAGAAAAGGAAATCCATGATCTGACAAAGAGCATTTTTTGCACGAGTCGCCTGCATGATGAAATGTCATTTCATGTATATACATCTGTATAAGGCCTATGGTATGCCACGTGTCTTATTCTACCGGTAAATATCATGGCCCACACAAGGCCTTGTGTGGTGCCACGCAGGATTACAACACGTCCTGCAACTGCGGTGTCATATGGAAACAGCTAGGAATTTCCAATGACACATAATGATGCAGTCACGTGGGCTCACTTGATCAACCTGCCGCTGTAGTCTGCATACAGGTCATATCATTTGAATCGACTGCCTGGTGCATCTTAGAATTACTTGCAGCCAACTCGTCAAAAAAATATCTTGCCTGAAACACCCTTAAAGACTCAATACATGCCTTGAGCCTGCATTTACAGGCCTTTCTGATGTCATATACCAGTAATTGTCTCGGACTGCTAATGTAACATGAAAGCAAGTGAACTGACATATACACGTGTCATTTCATCCCCAATTTCTACTAAACCAAGATACCCATCGAATGATGAATATATAACTACAACAGTAACATGCTAAAACGTCGTCCCAAAAGACGCACATGGTCAATGTCGGTCACAGGATGTCCTGCTATGAATATCTAGAGAGTAACACATAGAATTGGCCGACTACTTCTCACATTGGCCAAAAGATGCCCTTCTACGGATATTTGGAATAACACATGGAACTAATCGACTAATCTCTCACTGCCATGGATTCTATCACGCATTAGTTTTACACCCTGACAACATTAAGAATCAGAAATGTACTGAACAATGGAATGGTATCTATCCTGGTGAACAGAGATGAGCATTTCATTACACTTGAATAAATGCACTGCTCTGTGAATTTTTTCTTGCAAGTTGGCTCTCGATGGGGAAGAACTTCTTCCCTGTGCAGGTACATGTATTAATGTTTTGTTCATATCACTTCATTTCAAGACTTTTTCCCAAACCAAAAAGAATAAATACGTACCGCCTCATAGGGTAGGCCTAATCAACAGAATGTGTTTTACTGAGAAGTGCAAATGCAATCTCTCTGTTCCCAAGGCCTAGTGGAAACTTGCCCGATAAACCATCAAAATACCCTGAAACTCTGGAATGGAATCACCCAGTGAAGGGCTGGATGGTCCCACTCAAGACTTTTACAGATGCTGACAAACATGACTTGACATGATTATCTCTATGTACATGTTGCACCTATTCGTGATCAGATCAATCAATTAATAAACTTGTTAAAACATTTCATGACAAGTAATGTGCACTATCAAATCTAACTAATGTAATCAGCTTGTTAAGTTAATGATAATCAGACTGTTGGCATTTCTGTTTATTTATCGACATTCTGCTTATGGCCATGCTGGATTTTTGTGGAACTGCCAAAATATTGTCCCTTAAAATTCACTTTATAGGATACTCCATTAGAAGCTCGAGAGGTCAAGGTCATTCTAACAGTCGATCATGATTAACTTCTGACAAACTGACACCTAAGATCACAGAACAAAATATTGTCATTTATACAAGTCATACAAGTTCTACTCAGCTTCTAAAAATAAGACCATTCACATGCATATTCATAAGTTACAAGGCAATAGTTTTAATGATATTTGAGAGCTGCTCAACATACGATGAGAATGACTCGGCTCAAAATCTGAGTTGAATGACTCAACTCAAAATCTGAGTTGAATGACTCAAATTAACTGTCTGAATGTGAATATTACTGTCACTCAATATGTGCCTCAAATGACTCAAACTCACAATCTGAGTTGAGTCATTCCAACTCTGTGTCTGTCTGACTGACTCAAATCCAATGTCTCAGAACGAAATATTTGAGTCATACTCAATATTTGAGTAGGTTAGCTCATACTCAGATCTTTAGTAGAACTCATGAGGCATACTCAAAATCTGTGCAGAATGACTCAATGATAAGCTGCAATTAGAACAATTCATGTGCGTTTCATGCCACGATAAACTTCATTTTAAATTCTGTGTGGCATCCAAATAGACTGAGACAAATGGCTCATCCACCCATTTCTGAATCATGGTTTAGTTTTCCTATTTCCAAATTCTCTCCAAAGGTGCTTTCTAAATTGCTAGTAAATGTGAGTAAAGGTGCTGCTCCACTTGAGAGTTTTCTCATGTGAGTTGGCTCTCAATGGGCAATTCACCATTTGTTTGGTTTCTTATGGCTTCGACAGTGACCACAATCCCACAAGCCTATGCAGAGGTACGGTACGGAGTTCCATGTTTCCGCTTGGTGCAGAAACGTAAAGCCGTCTGACCTCTGCATTGGAAGTTGCTGTGACCAATGACTGCAGACACAAACAACTGCTTGAGTTTCCCATAGACAGCCAACCGGTGCAGAAAAACTCAAGTGGAGCAGCAGTTTATGATCATCATGATAGATGCACAGTCTCCCCTTCAACTCGTTTGAAAACTGATTAAAAGAAACTCCCCTCAGCAAACAGCACTTAAATCAGAGACACATAATTTACACAGAGAGTAGAAAATTTCAAGATTAGAAACATTTGATGCATAGTGACAAGTTTTCTTATCACATTTAATTTGTAGATTCTTCATCTGGAGAACGACATTTGGGGGACAGGGAATCCAACCGGAGGTACGGATGGGTGGGTCTAAGGGGATGGGGGTGACCTCTAACTACACCTGAAGATGCATCATGACTTCTCAATTTTTACGTGCTTCTGGAATCTCTACCTGAAGTGTGTGTATAAGTATTTCATTAACCAAATTATCACAAGCCTTATCCTATGGTTTAGGTTTGAAAATAAATCCTTTGAGTCTTCTTTCCGTACAAGGACAACGAATACCAAGCGTTGGAAATGCATTTGTTTCACCTAAATGACGCTGCTGTCTTTCTCATCAAAAACCATCATACTCCAGCGTGAAAGAATACCTTTGAATTCGGAACAATCCTTTGATCTTAGGGTGATTATGTCCCATTTTCTCAAAACAGCTGATGTCTCTTTCGTTTCTTCTTTTAACCCTTTCATTCCAGGGGTAATTTCAACGAAATTGACAACCCTACCAAATCCTTAAAGGACCACGGTATTGCCACTTTTTCTCGACAGCCGGCACCACCGTGCCACTCTTCAACCCAGGGACTAACTACGTTGTCGGCGAATTGACCCGATTTACTACATGTACCGTATGTACATCTTGTAATGCATTTTTATAGTTCATGTTACTGCGACTAGGTGGCTCCCTCTATGTTGGCAGTCAATCAAATAACATATGAGAGATCCAATACCGTGCTCCTTTAAATCTTACAGAAACCCTGTTACATAGGTATTCATTGGAAAGGACTCATTGAGAGCTTTCCAATGAATACCTATGTGATGGGATATGGCTGAATGTGTTGTTTATAGTACTCAGCCATGTTTGGTTGCCCTTGGAAGAAAGGTCAAGGACTTCAGCATCATTGAAATGAAACAAATGTTACATGCACTTGTATTTACAAAGCCATAGGCAGGGGCCGGGAATGGGGTGGTCCTTAAAACCATCATGCATGACTGAGGGGGAGGTATGAGCGGTCTTTGAACAACATTGGTTCGACAACACTGATTTAAGGACATCTGACAAATCTATGAAAAGCCAGTCAATTCTTTAATGACCTTGACAGGTCATGGTCATGTCCTTCACCCTCAGTCATGTCAGTCAACCATAGGTCATCATCCATCAGGACAAATTTACAGACAACTTGATTTCAAAGGAGGAGGAATATTTTTACAGAGGATAAATACGGAGCAGGTTTGTAATCGTGGGTGTGCATGATCGGAAACCAGTAGGGATGATATATTTACATAATAGCCGGCGTTACAACATGAAAGTCTCGCGTAAGCATCATGTCAGTATAAAATGGTGGAGGGTAATTTGGCAGAGTTTGGAAATTTGAACTTAAAAGATATCATGCCAAGACAAATCACGATGTAAGTGGCACAGAGTTTTGGGAAATGTGTCTTGCAGGCCGTTTTCTGTCCAAATGTTACATCCACCATTTTTTACAACATTTTTGTCATTGTGATACATCCAGTGATCTCCATGTATGTACATGTACAGGGTGGCCGTCATGCCGAAAAGACCGATGGAGCACCCTGCTGTACACAAACGTACGAGTCCAACACTGCAGCTCACGGGTGATGGTGGCGGAGCAGTACTTACAGACATCAATAGAGGTTGTAGTTGAAGGTCAGGTGGGAGAGCTGAGGGTCAGCTGAAGGTCATATGAAGGTCATAGGGCAAAGTGTTACCATGGGTCAGAGCCAATCCACTTGATAATGTAGCACCCTCATGCTAGCTGAGACAAGCAAGGGTTAAAGGTCATCGTTAGGGGTCACTGGAGAACGCACTTATCACCAACTTCGGACACCAATTTGGTTGGCATTTCGGTGACTTTTGACGCCATCTCCCGGACATTACTGGGGATGAATTGGCCTGTAACGTCAAGAAGAAATAATGTGC
Source organism: Notospermus geniculatus (assembly GCA_002633025.1). Lineage (NCBI taxonomy): Eukaryota > Metazoa > Nemertea > Pilidiophora > Heteronemertea > Lineidae > Notospermus > Notospermus geniculatus. Next base: position 497,243 of record NMRB01000119.1, on the reverse strand, counting down.
TTGAGTCTGGCCCACAATTATGAAAATGCCAACAAACTGGGACAAAATTTACAATGAACCCTTTTCATCAAGGCTTTCTGAGTCATTTACAGTTGATTGAATTCTAATCTACCAAACCAGAAGGTCCAAGAAAGCCCTACGAAGGTAGCTTGGTGTCAGTTGATATGATCATGCAAGGTATCCCACTATTAATTAAACAATGGTTATAAGATTTCAGGCCCCACATTCTGGCACACCAATTCCTGTTCATTGCGGATTCTGACCTGAGGAGGCTATTTCTCGTTCAAATCTCCCATTCCATACCTGCATTCAAACATACAATCTACTTGATTCAGGGGTGCTACGGTGGATGGCTTATAAAACCCTTGATGAGGAGGGTTACACAAAAGAAGATGAAATGTAAATGCTGGACATGAATGATACATTCTTTGGCAGAGTCGATTTTTCATGCAATCTTTGTATTAAGATAGTAACTGTCATACAGTCTTGTGAAAGATATAGCAGACCTCAAGACTCAGGTGATCACGCAAATTTAATCGCATATTCTGTCTTTCATGAAATTGGACTGGCAGTGGAAGGGTAACTGAGAGGAAGCAGAAAGAACCTCATACTCACTAAAGGAATGATTATGTCATGGGTATCAATTCTACGTCCAGCATTTACGTTTCAAAAAAGTGCTAGAAGCATATCAAGGCCGGGCAAATCAGCATGCAAGAAGCATCACATAGAAGTCAAAGCAAGCAAACAGCAAACAGTAACACCGGTCCATATATGGTATAAATATACAGTAAACCCAAAATCTGAAGGCCTTTTCAATGATTTACTAGCAAGTAGAGATATAGCGTCATTGAAAATGCTACTCGGTACGTCACTAAAAGTTTTTTATTTGGCACAGAAGTTTTGGGTTTACAGTATAAGTACAATACAGGGTGAGACGTAAAAATGGGAATTGGGGATGCCTGTATCTTTAACTATATGCTTCATTAGACCAGAAATCAGTCCATGACATCATGATGCATTATGGCGTAATTCTGGTGAATTCAGAATCCCATTTTTCCGCCGTACCCTATAGAATATAAAGGACATTCGGTACATCAGACGCAGCATCAGTTAAACTATTTTACATTTGCGCAATGCACAGGAGAGCAACAACTATAATGAAGGAATTCTTCCATTATACTTCCAGTATAATTCCTTCATCACATTTGCACCTTTCTAAAATGACATTTGAAGAGAAGACCAACAACTGTAAACCATTTAACATTTTCCAGTTTGCACAATTTGTCCACTGAAACAAGATGTATAGTTACCCGATCTAGCAAAAGCAGACGCTTGTCACAGGTGATCATCACTGGTCATCAGACTCAACTCTTATCACCATCCTGAGAACATCAGGGGTTCTTAGCGCTTGCTACCTTCGTCGCCACACACGGATGCTTATCACTGTTATCCACTACTATTGTCAACCTGCAGAGACATGCTTTTCAGCAATTGTGTTGTAAGGCCAATCCTCGTTTGTGACTTACACCTACTTTTGCTAGATCGGGTCACATTTTGTCATGCAAGATGTTCAGGTTTACATTTGCTGGGCTTGGCCTTGAGGCAAAGGCAACAGAAATTTGTTTCTCAGGAACTAAACATGATCAATGATGATCAGGAAGAGATACTGTTGAAAATGACAGCAGGATGGAAAGAGAGGATTTTATTAGAAGTGTTTACTCCGAAAGTGTCGGACATTTTGAAGTGTACAACTGTACGTGTAATGCAGCTGTTAAAAAGAGCAGTAAAATGAACACATGATTGCAGGATCAGATCGATGAAGAGAAAAAAATATATGTAAGTGTTCTACGAGGCCATAAAACTTGCAAGCAGAAACTGCAGGACATTTAAATTCTTTTTGGGAAAGTGTAGCTGTTCTGGATGTGCACGCCGAGGAATGATGGTGACAAAACTCAGGTTTGTATGAGATGCAATTCAGTGTTGGTTTCTAAACAGGCTGTGGGGATATCATAGGGTTAGTGTTTCCCTATTAAAGCTTGTACACAGATGAAATTCTAACTATATCATCAGTTGCCAATCTAGAACTTCCCAATAAGAAAAACAGTGAAAACCAAGCAAGCATAGAAACTTTTAAAACAGCTATGAAATGACCAAAGTCTGCACCACTTCATCTTCTCTGGATGGAAGAAGATTAAAGAGTCCAATCTTGCAATATTTTGGAATTTTTCTCAATTTTGTGCAACCAAATTGACAAAAAGAGCAAGGCAAAGCATCTGCTGTCGGCCATAAGTGTTTGCATTAGATATGAAATAAAGAACCAATGCAGATCAATTTTGGACACTGCAAACAGCATCACGTGCAGAGGATGAGGTCATCAGGTGCTGCCCTCTTTTGGATATGTTGGCTTCTGATTCCTTTGGTGCAAAAAATGGTCAGTTCAGCTTTAAATACAAATTCAAAGTCAGCATACATAGGCATAATGTAGGTTATCACCATGGGGTTACATTGAGCAGCAATCTTTCGCTTTTTCCTGAATTTTACCCGCCATTTCTTTGATGGGTTCGGGTAACTGGCCTGTAATGTCAAGGAAAAATTAGGTTGGACAGGGCCTGAACTAATTTAAAATAGGAACTATGGAATAATGAAACTCTGGGGAGCTGGAAAAGATGTACATGTGAAGGATCAGTACCGTACCCTGTAAATTGATTAAAATGTGATTATATATATCTGAGAATGACTAAGGGCATCCAGCATCACAAGACTTAGGCCTGTCTGTATTTATGAATCGAAATGGTGCTGCTCTGATGGAGACTGGAACCTAAGTAAGTCGGGCCCGGGGGGAGGGGTCACACAATCTCATTACTAATGGCACTATGCCTTGTTTTTATTCACGTCAGGACATCATCCTGTTAGGTGCAAGACCTCCCTCTGCTTCTCATGATGTGAGCATCCAATATCACTGTAGGAACCCATGACTGAGTCTTCCGATCTCCAGCAGAACTGCACTGTTTCGATTCCAATATGTTCAACCATACTGACAAATTGCCAACTATGAACTCTAAACTACCCAGTATGCTGTTATTTCGTTAGCAATGTTACCATTGACATAACTATCAGGAAGAGAATAAGGTGATTAAATACATAAACAGCCACCGTGAAATTATGGAGTTAGCAAATGTACAAAAGGAATACCGCTACCGCAAGTTTCAAGCATTGAGCATCTGGTTAATCGTTTGCCACCCTTGCCAAGAAAAGATTTACCTAGGACGTTACCACTTTAATTTCAACCATTTTGGTAACTTCAATTTCCAGCTAAATTTTTCCTTCAACTTGGAACTGGTCTCTGGAAAAATACCAAAGTGGTATCAGTATCAGTATCAATACAGTATCAGTATCAGTATCAAGCTCCTAAATGGAACTGACTTAAAGTTTCATAAGGACTGTTGACAAACAGAGGCCACACCTAGACATCAGTGCAAATACATGGAAAGTCGGGGTGGATTCCAGGAGTGTTGGAACAAGAAGCAGACGCCAACTTGGGGATGGCGTAAACTTGAAATGATGTCTCCTACGAGGCTATTCCTATTCCAATATCCACTACAGATGCGACAGATTTTGTCCAAATTAGTTTTTAAGTCCATCCTGACACATCGAAAACACTGCTAAGCATTATTACATCGGACTTTTTATGATGAATGACCGAAAGATACACGCCATGCTGTCAGGGGACACACTGGAATGAGCTGATAACGGTACAGCGAGCCGACATCGGCCATCATTTTCAACGTACTAAGCCAATAAACCTATGGCTTATGGTATTGATTCCTGCCGCTACCCAGGGAGACCGTGACCAATGTTTCAGACTTCCTATACGCTGCAAAAATACCAAAAGAATCGACTACTGAGTGGAAAATACCTGGCTGTAACCACTTCTGCCAGCAGTTTATCGCTACACAGGTATGAACGTGTGGCCAAAATCCAGTAGGCCTAACTCCATACAGTCACAGTCCTGACATATCAAGGCCTCCATTCACTTCGCCTTTGGACCATGCCACAGTGGACACTTAAGGCAAAATGATGTTAAAACTTGGGGTGGTTCAAGATGCAAACGGTAGGCACAGCACATTTTATGCAAACGTGCACAACAGGCCCTTGAAAACATCACCAACTTTATGTCGATTGAAGTGAAGAAGTTTTCCAGAAGATGTCTGCTCAAACACTGCACACATGATCACAGTAAACAAAAGACAATGTTTTTAGAAATTCAATCTCGAAGTACATGTATCTCCGATTGAGACATCCAGGGAAATTAACACCCAGAAGCTGTCATAAAAATACGTTATTGAATTTGTCCCGATGCCTACATTTCCATATCCAATCATGTGCCAATATATTTACTTTTACTGCAGCAACAACAAACACATCGATAATTTTTCTCGAACGAGAATACCATCTAGGGTACCGACATCGATGAATCATGCTAACTTTACTTCAGGCAAAGATCAATATGTTTGAACCAGAATTACGCTGCTCATTTCCAGGGTTTCACATTTATACCCTTTTGAGGTTGACCTGGTTTTTGGTGACACATGATTTATTCATTGCTCATTTTTCACCGTCATTTTTTGTAGCATTAAGTTGAGAGCCGATTGCCAATTCAACATTATTGGTTCTGTAGAGAATACTGAGCAAATATTAGGGAGTTTAAGAAATCAAACAATAAACGTTAACTTTACGACAACGTTATTTTTTGTATCGAAAATGCAATATATAATCTGGTGAATTCGCAGTACGAAAAATAACGTTGTCATAAAGTTAACGTTTATTGTTTGATTTCTTAAACTCCCTAATATCAAAAACATGGCCTGTGTCAGTAATCTGAGGGACATTCCTTCAGTGAAAACTTCAGCTGAAGCTGCACACACACAGAATTTTCAACAAAATTAATCAAGCCAGGTTCTGACAACAGAATCTTGAATCTGGAATTAGCAGAGATCAGAGTATGAATGAAAAATTAAACCCCCCAGGACCCCTACCCGGCGCCAAAGCTCCCATTTATCAACCTAATTACCAACGGACTCGTGGAATGTACGACTTCAATCAAGATGGGAACTAAACACAAAGAATACCGATCATGACAAAAAGAATGATGAACTGGGTGATGCTAAAAAACCATCTTTGGAGAGTATGGTTCTGAGATCTGCACAGACGTTGGGTACGATTCATCAAATGCAGAACTGGTAACAAATGCAGTTGGGATACAGGAGGAAACCGAGAGCCCACAAGAAGTCACATGCTCAAAGGCAGCCAGATTCCCAATAATGGAATCTTTTGAGATTTCCTACATCTCAGGTCATCAAAACAAGTCAATGGCTGATATTTATAAAAGCTAGCAAATGCTTTTACTTCAAGTTTTGTGGTACATTTACACTGGACCTCGCTGTGCAAATCCTAAGTAAAAGCATTTGCTAACTTTTATAAATACCAGCCAGTGAGTTCAGAATAAAACTTGATAGACCGACTCTCCCGGCCAGGGAGTTGCAGAGACGAGCCCTAAACCATCATTCAGCAAGGATTATCATCAATTTCAGGCACAAAAGGCTCATAGAATTTTCAACAGATAACATTCTAAGCACCATGTCCTAGATTAAAGACATACTTTGTACACCATCACAAAAACTAATTCCATATCGTTGTATTTACAGGATGGCCCAATATATGTCCTCCAAAATCATCATTCTACAAGGCAGGCCAATAAAATTTTCCAAGCTGATCGCTGTTTAAAGCCATTTTGATAGGATGTTTTATTGGCCCACCCTGTAATACCCAGTTTACAGGAAAGTTTTAACGGACGACCTGGCAGGCAAACAAAGCATGTCTTAGAAAAATAATGTCTTCAGAGTATTCACAGTTTGTTCAACAGATTGCCTAGTTGTCTATAAATTCAATAATTTGAGCATCCTAGGGTGAAATGAGCATTGGTCGGATGTGATTGTGAAAAGTCTTACTAAAAATAAATGAATATACAATAATAACTCTTGTACTCTGTCACTGATGTGTCAAAAATATTCCCTAGTTTACTGTATTAACAAAGTTCGTTGAATACTGAAGATGTATACCCAGGTCCACAGCATTATTTTCCACAGTTATGGACTTGCGATATACTGCCCTCCTGAATCTCCAAGTGGGAGAAAAGTTAACTGCAGAAACAGCTCCACTCCAACCTGCAGTGTACATGTACTTCACATGACGAGAGAGAGCTGTTACGACAATTGACCATGTCAAATGGAGATACTGGCTTTTCCATAAGAGAGCGATATAGTGACTGAATGTGTAGTGTGGCTAACCCATCAACTAAATTCTAACACAATATACATCGGTGAGTATTCATACAATGATTGTGCTTCATAATTTCATATGATATGATGATATGTACCTATGCTAAGCCTGAATTTATGCAAGTTTGGATAAAGCCATAGACCACATCTACACTAGGCCCTTAATATGACGAAGGTATTGATAAGATGGTTTAAAGGTTGATAATATTAAACATTCAGAAAATGTCAGAGAACATTTCATAAAGTGAAAAGAAAACAGCCAGAAATAGTATCAGATGAAATAACAGGCTGTGACCTTGACCCAGTATAACAAGTGACCTTGATGTGACCTTGAGCTTGATGTGGTCTTGACCTTCTCAAACTCATATTCAGACAAACCACGTGTGAATTATAACCTGTATCTACAAACATCAACAAACAAGTCCAAATTTACATACTATCATCAACCATGTGTCTAACATCCATTTCACCTTGACCTTGAGTGTAAGTTGCCATGGAAACCAAGGTAAGTCAAAACATGGCTGCCGTCCTGGTTCAATTTCATTGCCATGGCCCAGGTCCCACCCCGTAAGTCAGATTTTGCAAAAAGCAAACTTCTTGACCATTTTTTTGTGAGCGCAATGAATCTTATTTCATCACTTTCATTTGAGGGAGTTTGTGAGACTGGCAACAAACACTCAGTGTCAAATGACACAGATTTTGTTAGCTAATATCAACGGACATAGCAACTAAAATTGTTAGAGTGCCATCTACTGTGCCAAAATTTAACTAAACATCGCAATATTCTATACGAAGTTCATACAGCAACATATGGAAGAGAATTTACTTGTAAAATCATCCTCTTCATTTTCAGCTGCTTCTGCCTCTGCTGCGAGTTCTGCAGGTGTTTTTCTCTTCCGGCCGATCCGCCCCGAATCATCCTGTTGTTGCAATGCGATATCTTCTTTCTTCTTTATTCCGTACTGCAATGGAACACACAAGGACTCACGAGACATGCCATCACGTGCTCAGTAAAAGGTCCCTCAATACCCACCTCACATGACCTGGTACCTCAAGAAGACCACTTCTACCGATCAAGACGGTAAGTAGGTGGCAACATTGCTTGCAATACGCCACAGTAATGCCAATCATACAAAACTTTTCCCCTTGCTTTGCGGTTGAAGTTGTAAGGTAGGCGAAGTTGTAAGGCCTACCTTGATATTATTTATCCTCACTTGACATCTGAGGAATTCAAATGCCAGGAAACATTACCTTATCTCGTATTTCTTGTCGCATCGTCTCTCTTTCTTCCTCCATTTTTCTGTGTTTTTCTTTCCGTCTTTCCTCGGCCTCGCGTCGCGCCTCGGCGACTTCTGGATCCTCTCCTGCCTCAGCGCCATCTCCTTCACCCTTATCATCATCACCACCACCAACAGCACCTGAAAAACACCGAAAAAATGGTAATAGACGCCAGGAAAGACCAAGTCCCCAACCCCTGCCATTTTGTTAGAAATTCCCAAGTATCACGGGCATCACCACCTTACTTAAATGAGTCACAGAGCATCGAACCTGTCAACTTTTGACAAAACGCAAAGCAACACCCACTTTGTATAGCATAGTCACTAGCACATGCAGAATCACCCAAACCCCTCATTCTGAAGATGGGAATCAAGGTTAGATAGGGTGTCATCTAAAGCAATCACAAGTTATATCCGACCAAATCACCTCATCTGACCAAGCTTTATACCCTGATGTATGAGGAAATTGGACACCTGTTTTTTCACCCACCAAGGGCAGACAATCCAAACTAATAGGCTCTGGCGGGAATTCGAAATCGTGACACAGCAAACAGAGTAAACACAAAAGTTTGATGAGTCTTGTCATCCATCTGATGCCATGAATCCAACCAACCTCACCCCTACAGACTCTAACATGTTGATTCATGCTAAAAATGGACAGCATCAGAATCCTACGGGTGAGGTTCGGTAAGATCGTTTCTGTTTACTAAGTATTCGGATTGGCCATTTCATTGGTAAATTTACACAAGCGCTGATTGCCTTTCAGTGGGGATATTACTTGAGAGACGACAACCAGCCGTGTGGATATCACATGTAGCACAGACTATCAACTGGAAACTTGACAGCACGAATGTAGCCCAATCTCACATGTAGCACAGATCGTCATTGAGGAACCGTGACAGCCCTAATTTACATGTAGCCCAAATCTCACATGTAGCACAGATTTTCATCGAGGAACTGTGACAACCTTAACTTTGTGCAAATGTCAGCCGAAATCTCACATGTAGCACAGACTGTCATCGAGGAACCCTGACACCCCTAACTTAGCCCAAATCTCAGCCGAAGTCTCACATGTAGCACAGACTGTCATCGAGGAACCGTGACAGCCTAATTTACCCCAAATCTCACATGTAGCACAGATTGTCATTGAGGAACCCTGACACCCCTAACTTAGCCAAAATCTCACAAAATGTATTTTAGCACAGACTGCCATCTGGAAACTGTGACTGCATGAACTTAGCCCAAATCTTCCGTAATGATTCCACACTTTTCTGATTCAATCGCATCAAAGCCAGAAATTGACAGAAATAAATAAAGGAGTGTTAAATTACATTAGAAGAGGGACCAGTCAAGCGCACAAGCTGATGGGTTACATTAGCAACGGTTTCAGGTTTCTTTTACATTACTGATGGAAAATGCTATGAAACGTTAATTTCATTAATCTGTGGGATCCGTCAAGGAGGGTGTGCAGAAGCTACATGTATTCCCGTGCATTTTTGAAGGTATAAAAAGATGTAGCACTCTAGGATGGCTGAACAAAATCAACAAGGCAAGTCATTCTCTCCTTGTCAATTTCATGATGTTGCGATAGAGAGGGTTACTGTTTCAACCACTTCCAGCATATTTCGATGACTACAGGGTTAGGGAAGTGAATTTAATGCCAAGGATAGAGAAATTGTCATGTCATCCAACCATCACCAGGGAAATGAGAAATAATCATAAATTCACCATCTTGCACATTCATCTTGTGGTTTATTTACAAGGCAGGCAGGCAACTAATATATTAGTCATAAATCTATGACATAAATCTTATGTTAGGCATATATGAATGGGCAAACAAATACAGACCTTTCAACGTTGCTGTAACGAAAGAAAAAAGAAACAAAAAATAAGCACAACACAGAACTAAAAGCGAAATCAAAGGACAGACAATGGGTCTTGACTCATCATGTTATCGTCCAGAGATGTAACATCCTCCTACTGCAGGGGTTTATTCCTTGCTCCTCTTCATCCACTGTGAAGAGGTGCAAGGTAAAAATCCCTGCTGTGGGAGGGTGAGAGATGTGACATTTTGTAGAGCACATATGGTTATTAGACAGGATGTTTCAGAAAATGTTCCTAACAGCAGAGCAGCTGACGTTCCTTGGATATTTTGCTGGAACACCCTGTAGTAAAGTCTCACATCAGCTTCAATACATCTCTGTTGTGGGGGAGGGGGGGGGCAGGGGGGCAAACCAGGCAAAACAAGGCAAAACATAAACTACAGCAATAGTAATACACTATTTAACAACAGCAATTTCAAATCATCAAAACAAATACAGCTAAACACCCACACAACAAAATCGAACTCAAATTCTACACCCAGTAGACAGTATGACAAAGGTAGTCATATGAGCCAATATTTATCACCTATTTTTGCCATCAATATGGTTTTGCCTGTATCAACAAGAGTCTGGGAGGACTGTATGGACGATGGGCGGTACCATAGTGACATCACCTTGATAACTGCATCATCAACTGATATAAAGACCAGACATTCTGCACCCTCGTCTTGCCCTGACAACATTCCAGTTTCCACCCTCGCTCAAGGGAGCCAGCAGAGTCGAAGGGCGAAGTGACCATGCGCCTTGATACACAGAAATCGCAGCTGTAAAGTCACCAAGACCGGACTTTGCTACTGGGATCTAGCTCCTCCAATATCATATCAAAAGAATCAGTGTAAGGACTTCGATTCAAAGACCATCACCAACTTATGGGTGGTGAAGCTAGACCCCAACAATAGGCCTAACAGACCTCTCTGACCTTACAACTGTGATTTCGTCAAGGTGTCTCTGTGTCTCTGACTTATCATAATGTAGTCATAGTCATGGACGTAGCGTTAAGAAAAGGAACCCTCTGGGATCAAGGGACTGATGTCATGCCGCCAGTGTCCACTCAATAGACAGATCAATGCCATCTATTTCTGATAATTGCGTGTTACTTCCAGCTCATTTACCCACACGACCTCGGAGCAATCGGCCAGACTGGATCATAACCATTCATCAAAGTATCGCCAAGATTATGACGGGGAAGTTGCAATAATCAGTTTAACCCTTCCGTAAATGAAAAGTGATAGAACTAATTTCGCTGAGACGATGTAGTGTAACAGGACGTGCTACTCCCTTTGAGAGTTTCGAGCTGGCTCTCAATGGGCAATTCACCATTGTTGGTTTCCCTACAGCTTTTATGCCTTGACCAGTGACACAAACAACTGCCATAGTTGTGAGGCGGTCTAGGAAAACCCGTCGGATGTCACATTTGAGGAAAGTGTTACCTTGGTGAACCCGCACATTTCAATAGCTGAAATGCACTACGTAACAGGTAAACAGTACCAGATCAATGCACAGGCAATCCGACAGCCCCTGTTGATCATTCAGCGATTTCCGACGGGTTTTTCTACACCGCCACACAGTTTTCTATGGCTGACTTCCCATAGAGACCCAACATGTGCAAGAAAACTTTCATATGGAGTGCCACTTCGTCCAATTTTGAATCAAAACAGAGCCACCTGGTGGTGACTCAAAAGAAAAACATCCAGGGGTGCGGTAGGGGGTGACCTGACCGAATTTTCAGCAACACTTACACCACGGATGTCATGATGTATTAAAAGGAAGACAGCATCCCAATGTGACTACTTCAATCACTTCAACGCTACAGGCTAAATTGAAACCACACCACTAATTCACCTGTGACATTTCGTGACTTCAATCAACGACGCTAACCATGTAATAATAAGTAAAAGTAAGAGTACACCTGCACGTAATGGCTTCAACATGAAATTACTGTCAATTATAAAGAGGAAAATGTCATTTTTTAAGAAATCTAAACCATCAACTAATGACATAAATCGTAACGGATCTGTTTCAAAAAATAATGGAAGAAAACCTGGTATTAATGTCAACGTTTGAAGAAGAAATCTGAACAGTGGGATGATTTCCCTCATAAATCCCTCGGGCGAAGTATGACATGCTGTGGATACCGTAACGCTTGTCTCCGTGGCTGAGTTTTTATCTACTTGATGTGGAAAATCTGGAAATTCAGGCAGGTTAAAAAAGAACCTCCGTGTTTTGACAAGAGAAGACACAGACATCAAGATGGAAGTGAGATATAACCCTTTGGGTAGAATTCTCAGCAGAAAAGATGTTTTTTGAATTTGTATTAAAAACTGATTGAAACATGCAAGAATTGAAAAGTCAGAACTCAAGACCATAAAGAAGTGCAATTGAACTGTTTTACTGAAAATATGCAAAAATCCAATTGAACCATTTACACATTTATAACTAGGACCCCTACAGAGGGACGCTTTGAAAGAAAATTATCACAGTACCAAGTTCAAATCCATGAAATATATTGCATCAAATTCCCACTAATTTTGAGGAAGTCACCAAATTTTATGTTTCAACGTATTTGTCAGTTTGCTAAAATGGTCCAGTGGTGTGAGAACAGTCAAATAAAGAATTTTGATATGAAAAGATAGAAACTCATTCATCATTACTTACTTAAGATATCCATGGCAAATACAGCTTTCTACTGACCACAAGCCAATTAGTAGGAAGTTGATGCTAATTGAGTGTATTTTGACAGATGTCAATCAAGAATATGGGGTTTCAGCCAATCAGAGTGAAAGGTTGACAAGAGACAGTTTTGATTGGGAGTTCATGAGCCAATCACAGGACACATGTGAGGAGACAATCTCACTGGCTCTTCTGAGGCAATTAGTCTCAGAATTGTTGTTTGATTGGACAAATGGTGAAAAGAATGGGAATTACCACTACTAAAAGGCTCAGTTGCACTGTATTTAGTTCAGACCTGGGGAGGAAGATAAGGATAAGAATGTCAAAGGAACACAACACTATCTGAAAGCGAAACTCGTATTACCAAACTTTCAGACAGTCATCTCAGGAACAGGGCTCTTACTGCTGGTATCGACTCCTCATCTCGTGTTTCTTCTAGTGAGGCTAAAACGCACCTTAGATGTTTTCAATGATATCAATTCCCTTCAACAGCATACATTTGACTCGCGATAGCTGTGATCTTCATGATGATGGGATTTAATACCAACAATCGCCAGAGATAGTGCAGCCAAAGCAGTTGCTGACTATAGCAATCTTGACTTGAAAGGTAAAGCACATTAGCTTGTATTTGTCGGATGGTACATTGGAACCTCCCTTAGCAGACACCTCTGCCAGGAGGACACTTCTCAATTAAGGACACCAAAGATATCAGCCCCAAATTGGTTGTTTCTATTCATCTGACCTCTGATGACGACACCTCTCTATCAAGGACACCAAGTCCCTAATTGGTCACTTCTATTCTTTCTGATATCCAACATAGACAAACACAAAGAACGACACACAAAATGGTACGATACGTAAAAGTCGTCTTAGAATTTCGCAAATCAGGCACTTTCTAGTAGAGATCCCACAAGTAAAAGAAGTAATCCTCTATTCTTTCTGACCTCTATAATGAGGATCCCCTCTCTACTACAGAGAGTGTTCATCGGTCATAATAGATAGCCGTTCTCCTGAACTTCCCTCAAAGTCAAGCCATCAACACCCAGCCAAACACTCCACAAACTATGACCATTTGGATATAAAGGTCAATACACACTATATACACACTGATGATAAAGAAAGTTGATTGAACGTGATGGATAGATGTGGCACGACCTAACATACATCAAATCCAATTGTTGATGAAGTCTCGCCCACATTCCATACCCAGACAACAGGAGGATACCCAGCTCGAAGTCGCGGAATTCAATTTGAGGCTGATTTATGTGCAGCCATCAGCAATCGAAATCAAATTGTCGAAGTCTGGAAGTCAGGCCACGTTTTATGATCAACAGCCAAGCAAAATTGACAAAGGGGACAAGTCTCTATAATCAGAGACCAAAGGAAGTTAACCCGTTCTGTTTCAGAGGTAAGAAGTCTCTTATTCTTCTGGCGGACTAAGTGGCCAGGGTTCCCAAGTTCATCCTTTTAAGGACTAGACTCAGGTTTAGTACAAATCCAATACGATTGCACCTTGTGATATCGCCAATGCCATCTTATACAAAGACAGTCAACTTGAGATAAACACAAAGTGCCCAACATGTCAATAGAATACAATCCAACCCAAGCCCCCTCAATACTCATGAAATTATCTGCTCAAGTCCGATGATCCAACACCGCACCACCCCCACTAATCTGATAAAAGACTAGGATGACGGCCTGAATAAATATACACCAACGCCTGCAGAGAATGCGTAATGTAGCCGATGTCAAGAGGTATAGGATCCACTGTCACACCCGCGGCCAATATTCATGATATCCCGGCTAGTTTTGATCGATGCCGTATTGATCTGACTGGCCCGCGGCTGGCATAAAATGATCATGAATTCTGAAAGTGATACCCGACGAGAAGGAAGAGCCACGTACGGCCAATCTGACTTCAAAGAGTCAGAGTGGCGACCATCACTGACAGAGAGATTCTGACTTCAGACGGCGCTCGTCATCAAAAAAGAGCTTTACATGTAAATTCAGTCTCAAAGGACTTTAACTTCATTAAACCCAAACGCTCGAGAAATGCTTCTGGAGGACTCACGGAGCAGCTCATTCAGCACATCACCTTATCCTTTCAGACCCACACAGCAGCAATTTGGCCATGTTGGCCGGGAATCGACCACATTACCTCTAGCCGGAACTCAAGTCCAACCTCCACCACTGCATCATCACATTCTCCAATGGTCAAAGGGTGGATTGCGATTGCCATCTATAAGGTCATCATCACCTATGGAACACTATGGCAACAATCGGTTTGCCCGAAGCAGAGATAGCTACGTGGTATCTGACGCCCATTCGGTATACCAAGGGAATTCTTTCCATCATTGGTATTAAACAGGCAAGTACCTTCACTCAGAATCAGGGGAACATGGACGACTCTAGCTCTATTTTGTCCATACACAGGAGAGTACAGTACAGGCACTGCTCCTCCAACAGGTGTGGAGATATTCGCCGGTAGCCATTGGAGACTAAAATTTCACAAGATTTTACGATGCTCTTTCAAAGAACTGTCCACAATAAGGATTTCCATGCACGCCAAGTTTCCAATACTCCGTCACAACAACAAATAGAAACTTTTAAACTCCCTGTAGCATCTTCCCGAAGACAAAACAAACGATGAAGAAACGCTCTCGGAGGCCCAATAAACCGTGATGGACATCAAATTGCTTTGTTAAACGAGCCGTCATACCTGAACATGGAACATGACAGACTCAGCCTCCATTTGAGGAAGTTAATTAAGGAGGAAAGACTTCCAAGTCTGCTCTTTTGTCTCCTCAGGCGCCATGGCAACAATATCAAGGAGCTGTATCTGTCTCAAAATCATCGTCGCTAACCGACGACTCAACGCCGTGATGGTGCTTATGATGGCAACTTAAGATGATATGCAGGAAATCATTTTGTACGAACCTGCGACGAACGATGAGTTGGACTTGACAACTGATGCCAATTGTTTTTATGATGTCATGAATCTTGCTTCTGCGCTGCCGTCAAAGTTCGAACAAGATGCACCTAGGTTTCAACGAAGTTCATGCCGCAGACTTCTACCCTGTAAATGGGGATGGAGATGCAAGCAGCTGTAGGGCAGAAGTGAGTCAAATTCCTGGCCAAGTTTGCAACACCAAAGATAAAGTCCCTCGATGAGATGATACTCTACTGAGCCCCTGAACAACAGACATGAAAGAAGATTCACAACGTACAGTAGCCACTGGAGCATTATCCGAAAGAATGGCCGCGACAGGTGATGAGGGATGAGGAGGAAGAAAGAGCATCAAGTATATCACGACAGATCAGGTTTAGCAGTTGTAAGCCGTGCTACTCAAAGAAAAGAGGATGATGGGAAATAAGAAGCTGCCATCGGTTGCATCGCCAACAAGCAGATGGCAGGCAGAATTTTGCAGAGGGTTGAATGATTTGATTTGATGATCCTAAAGGCCTTGTGCGCCTCATGCCGCATTCCGAAGTAAATCCTTTGTTATATTCCGCCAGGCTGCCGCCATCACTCCACCACCAAGATGGCTGCCAAAGCGGCCATTTTGAATTCCGTTCCAGACAATAACTGAAGAACTGCTTGAGGAATTGATCTGAAATTTCTGTGGTGGGTTGGGGGTGGGTAGAGGAAGACACCTATCAGAAACCAGGGGCATCACTCTATCACCAAGACAGTCATTTGCAATTAGCATTCGGACAACTGTGTGGAGGCCTTTTCCATATGAACACTGCATCAATCTTGCGTAATACTAGCACAAAAAACATCTTCATGATTGACAACAAAAATATCAAGTCTCATTGAATGACGCAACTTTCAGGAAATCTCGTCAAGAACCCCCACCGGCAAGTATTTTTCCTGATGATTTCACGGCGGAACGTTGAGCGAAGGCAGCCATTAAGCGACAATATAACGTCAATCAACGGAACCAACCTCCGTAAGCGGATACCAAAGAAGAAAACACTCGCTAATGTTGTACTCGTGCTTTCTTTCTGAACCCTTAGGAAAGTTCCTGCTTCAGGATGTCAAGATTTTCACTGGAGGCTGATGTTGCAGGGATTTTCAGCACTATGACTTCATTGATTGTTAGACTGGATTC
This sequence comes from Notospermus geniculatus, assembly GCA_002633025.1. NCBI lineage: Eukaryota > Metazoa > Nemertea > Pilidiophora > Heteronemertea > Lineidae > Notospermus > Notospermus geniculatus. The sequence goes on along the minus strand of NMRB01000119.1, from coordinate 480,960 downwards.
CAGTAAACTGTTCAGAATTTACCATGATTGCAGTTGACAGAGGAGGAAGGAAATTCCACATTTTCTATTTGCCACCTAACGGTGAGTATAAAACACGGAATGGCACCATTTCAGGAGGTGGAACCATGCTCTTCTCCCTCTCATCCAAATCAATATCAGAGTTGCGGAGAGGGTGACCAACATTTTGACTCTCAGATCAAACCAATGCCTCCAGAACAAGACCCCCTAGTTGCCATGATCGTATCCTAAAAGCTCTCAACATCACCAACTAACGTGCCAGCTCATCTCACCCAAAGCATCTACTTTCAGGGTGTCACTTTCAGGTCTCCTCTCCGGAAACTGCCTCAATCGCTCAAGCGGTTGTGTCTCATTAGAACGTTAGGCCACGGGGGAGTGATATACACAGATCATCGTGACATGACAACATCCTGGAATGATGATCTTGGGAATGATGAGAAGCTGGTCATCTTTCGTCACGACCGCCCTGAGCAGAAGCCGGCAACAGGCTACAGGTCATTTTCTTCATGTCAGCGGTTACTCGGTTCAATTAACATCACGTTGGAATGGGCCACGGCTGTCATCGTCCTGATTGTCACCTTGGAGCCGAGCCGTCTTGGTTGTACAGCGGAAACATCTGCAACAGTCACATCGATGATTACAGCTTCTAATCCCGGTACGCTGTCTTGGGCATACTGCGACAGCATCCGTAACATTCAACCCAATGATTAGATCTTCTATTCCAATGTGACTCTGACGTCATGTGCAGTGACTCTGACATCATCTAACAGTGTGAGTTGATTATCTCAGCAGATGTTTTTAGAGGTCAGGTTTCCTGAATTACCACTCCTGAGTTCTTTTTTATTGGCTTTCAGGTGCCACTCCGCAGTGAGAGTTTTTCTCTTCACGGACAACTCAGCCATAGAAAACTCCTGGCAGTCGTTGATATCACAGCTCTAAAGCGGGGTTCATTGGCGCACAGATTTTGTCCAATTCAGATCCGTAAAAAATTGTGGCTCTGTCATATCCGGAAAACTAGGGGCAAACAGACTGGAAACGGAACGGATCCGTGTGCCAATGAACCCCGCTTAAGCATATGTCATAAGGTGGAAACCACCAACGATGAATAGCTCACAAAGAGTGAACTCGCATGAGGTGCAGCTCCTTTTGATCACCAAAAAATTTCACCACAGTCTCATAAAAGAAGGGACACGGAGATGACAAAATCAACAGTAATGAAGTGTAGTGACCTCCGACTGAACGAAGGAGCTTGTAGCCACATGATGGTTAAGTAAACCTGCAACTGATGATGTTACAGTCGCTGAGAAGTTGATGACCCAGGCACAAGCAGAAATCACAGTCTTCAGTGTTAAATCAGGGCTTTACTCATTAAACAAACATTTACAGGGATTCCCGCCTGAACTATTAAGAAATGAATCAAAGTTTCTTCAGTCTTTGATTGCCGGATTTCTCAATTTAAACTTTAATTGATACATGTTAGAATTGCGTGTGGACAGGGAACCAGAATCTATCGTTGCCATAGTAACTCGGAATTGATTACTGGTATTAGTGGGTTAGAATGAGATTGTATCGTCTTACATTAAACGTGTGAGATGTGGTATTTGTAAGGCGACCTCGTTAGACCATTGCTTTGAAGTTGAACACCGATAAACCAGATTTGGTTCCCTGAATACCGCAGTCTGCTGTCATGTTATTGAGCTGGTTGATTGGCGACAGAATGTTTAGCCCCTTAAGCCCCTTCCCCCCACTCGACTCATTACGATGTGATTATTCCATTGTAGACACCTTCACACCTAGTTGCCAGCAGTTGCGTGACTCAGTTGCCAGCGACTGAACATGTTGAGTCTCTGCAGCCAATACTTTGGATGATCGGGTCGCACTGAGACATGCGGAATAGGTTTGCGACATGATCTGGGAGTCGTAGCCAATCAGAATTATTCATTTCGTCACATGATTTGAAAGCCACAATTTAGAAGGGCTATGGCCAGTTGCATAGGGTGGACATGCCTACCAGTGATCACTGCAAGTGTCGACCCCCCACGATGAGACACTCTCATGACGAGTTGCATTACATAGTGTGATGGCACTTAACTTGAACGCCGCAGCCTTTTAAAGTTTCCCCCATGCCCGTATTCAGACTGCAGCACAACAGGTTTAATTCAGCCCCCACAGAGAAAATCACGACCATCTGAGACACGGCTTTCCTAACAATCCTCACCAACCAATCAAACGCCATGATCGAAATACAATTTGATGGAGGAAGAAATCATGGACGCACGATTAATCCGAAGACTTCTGTTCCAATTTTTCAATGATTGGAAACCGTCATCAGCGATTCCCATTATTCTCTAAAAACCATATTACCGTTTGAATTAGAATCAATTTTGTTGAGTTACTTAGCGGCACGTGTGTTCAGCTTAAGGGTAGAACGCTGCGTGTCCATTAGCAATGAAAGACGGATGTGGACTATCAGATTTGAAGCATCACTCTGAAGTCAGACCAATTTGAACTTCACAAGATGAGAGGATAATGACACCTGCACTTTAAACACCACAATAAATTGACACTTATCAGTAAAGGAAGTGTTTAGTTGAATTCCTGATGAATTTTCAATGCAACGTAATATGAGAAAGCTGGAAATGATAAAGCTCTCCTTCATCACAATTCAGAGAGGTGGGTGAATCTTAAGAAATATCTTCAACAGGTAGGCTATCATAGGCATTCTCAAGTTTAAGACCAATATGAAATCTACCCATGCATGACAAAAATCCAATGAGCCAATAAAAAAACTCTTTACCAACCTTCACGATTGGGACATGCGCCTCATCTTGGGGAAAAAACGAATCCTTTCCGCTGCACCAAAAGCTTAATGTCAAACGCAGGTAAGAACCGATACTAAGCATTGAGGATCATGGCTAATTATGGCGGTTTCTGAAGGGCTTATGGAAAAAAGGCGGTTTGTCGCACGGCAAAAAGAGTGGCAAATCCTTATGAGAATCTTAATAGCTGTTTAATAGGGCTGAACACGGCTGTTTATGAAATAACCGCCGGCAATAGTCATTTGCAATTACGGAAGAAAATGAGGACCTAACGAGGCATGATAGTGATTATGCACTGGAACGAATATCATCAAGTTTTTCACAATATTTGACTTTAAAGGGTTCTGATCAGGCAGTTACTGGCTTAGTCACGGGCAACCACCGGCTGGAAGTTGCTGCCACTGCTCTTCACTCCCGCTGATCCAGGATGATTTCGAGCTTCCCACAGTTTCCACACCCGATGAATCGGAGGGAAAGTAACAGGTGGCCCTACATCAGAAGGAACACCGATCAAGACATCTAAACCAGTATACACCTGACTGACTAATAACCTTTGCCGCAAAGGGAGGTGGGTCCACCATGAGAGTGTTTTTATAGAGTGTGCATCTTCAAAAGCTTTGGAGAAGCCAATGGGCTAAAAAGTGTCTGGCCAACTGCCCAAGAAGAATCCATTTGGTGCAGTCTCGGGTTGGAAAAGAAAGATGAGCCATTTGAATATGCTTTTGAGAAGACAATGTTGCTGAAAAAAGCCTCCCCAACTAATCAAAGATGAATCCATTTGGTGCGGTCTTGCGTCGGGAAACAGAGATAGAGCCACTTGAAGAATGTCCTGCAGTCATTGCACCACCAGGAGTCGCTTCGCAAGTGTTCTAGCGAGGAAAATCTGGATATTCGGGGTCAGCGTACCTGTAAACCAGATCAGTCAAACTGTCCCCAGATACTCAGCTGACGACAAAGAGGACAAAGACATTAGCGTCATTAGTGGACTTCCTTTGATATATTATGCTTAGCTAATAACCAGCTCTTCGAAGTAAAGGACATGACGTCACCAACGAACGGACAAACAACTAGAAAGTAGGTCAGACACACGCCGAACCGACAACTGCCTGGCTTCCTAAAAACCACCAGGAACTGGGACCTTAAAGCAGGCCATACACGATCAATATTATTGCACAATATGGGGCCCAAAATAGGGGCATGTGCTTCTGGCATGACGGGTGGAAGAAAGATTGGCAATAATATCGCCTATTTTAGGCACTCTTTCAAGTAAGTTTTATCATGGGACTTTGGCTCACTGTTGTTGGTTTCCTAATGATGGTACCAACGACAACGCAAATGACTACCCATAACTTTCTATCACTGTAGTTGGCAATCGAGAGCCAAGTTGTGTGAGAAACAATCATTGAACCCCCAACATCCATTGAAATGACCCACCACCAATGATACCCTCTAATCAGAGTAATCATCGTGATGAACCAGGGGTCATCTCCTTTTACTGACCGGACAACTCCATGGTAACCAGCTTTGTTTTGATGTGATGAGACCAATTAACGATTGACAAGGAGACGCCAGAAGCTGTTACAATGGCAGGGAGTCAGTCGTTCTCCCGTCTTGACTCCCAAGGGAAGACTGAGAGGCCAGACTGTGGTCGTTGATGAGCACTCTAACACAGAGACGGTACCAGACCACCATTATCAACAACTCACAGTTGAATTCTTCAAGCGAACACCACCCATGGCGATGACAGGTAGGCCTACACAGATCTTCTAAAAGAACAAGTCAGTGCTTGACCAGAATAATCACAGACTGCCTGAGCTGCTGGTGATCATTCTAATGTCCAAACTACACCAGCACCACGGCACCAACAACTCGCAGTTGAGTTCTTCAAGCCATACCTCACGCAGATCCTACATTTCTAAAAGAACTAACTGCTTGGCCACTAATGAGATGCCTTAGAAACCATTTAACTTCAGTAGAACCTTGATTGATGTCGTAACTCAGCGAATGATGCAGTCCCTGTCGGCGTAAATCCATAAAATCGATACCGACGCAATGACCTTGGCAACCACGTTGTCACCAAGGACGGATTATTGATTCCCTAAAAGTGATGCTAATACCTGGCAGTACGGTCAAAACATATTCTTTCCAATATCATTTGCTGAAGTCCCACACTTGCTTTCATCATCAGTCGAGGCAACGAGAATAAAGGTGAGAAAAACACAACTCTTTTTTTGTGTTCTGCACTTGCATGACTTGAGGGTGAAGTTTATGCTGTAGGGATTCGTATAACTGAGTGCAGCCCACCAAGCTTGACTTTCAAAAGTGTATGAAGCAAGAGAGAAAGTACAAAGGATGCAGCATCATTATGTCATAAAGCTATGACACCATTGCCATGACATCAGTCTGCACCTACCTGACCAACACGAGAGTCTATGTCAATCAACCCCAGCCACCCTGATGAGGCCTAGAGAGGGGCCGAAACACCATTGGTGGAGCAACCATTCCCCAACAATCAGGACAAGTGTAGAGTGTCCTCAAACACAATTATCGAGCCCAGTTGTTCATGTCTACTGCATTGAAGGTGAAGTTGAACCTCTCCTCCACGCAGTTGTGGAGCTCACCACTCGATCTAGACACCTAAACTAAGTTTGCCAACGATGCACAACACCTCAAACACACATCAAACAACGTTTACGCTAGATGATCACTCACCCTTGACGGACTTGAGCTGGTTGCCAACCATTTGCTTTGCGATAAAACCCGCCATGATATGTTGTAGAAGCTATCCTATAGTCTTCTGGAAGAACTCAATGGTGTAAGTTGGTCCCCTACACCAAGGCCAGCATCTGTAAGAGAGAAGGAAGATGACGGTGAGATGGTATCTAGCCTAGGGAGAGTTGAATGGTATCAATTGTCCTCTGTGAATAGATAATCCGAAGACTGTGGCGATGTAGATAAGCTGTATAACACCAAGGCCACAATCGCCCAGAAGAGGTTGGAAACGTTTGTGGTAAGAAAGTGGATGGCTGGGGCAAGGCCACAATCATCTGGAACAGAGGTCTAAAGGCAGCAACAAACATCTGGAAGAGGTTCGATATGTTTGTGGTAAGGAAGTGGATGGCTGGGGCAAGGCCACAATCATCTGGAACAGAGGTCGGACACATTTCTCGTAAGAAAGCAGATGATTGAGGCAACAATCATCTGGAACAGAGGTCGGACACATTTCTCGTAACGAAGCAGATGATTGAGGCAAGGCAACAATCATCTGGAACAGAGGTTGGACACCTTTCTGGTGACAAAGCGTACAACTAAGGCAAGGCCACAATCATCTAGAACAGAGGTCAGATACGCTTGTGGAAAGAAAGCAGATGACATTTGTTGCCTGTCTTCACACACAAACTGGAATGTCTAGGCCTACACTGCATCTGGATGAACTCAGCATGAATGACCACATGCGTTACATAGAATGAAACATGGGAAGAATCAGCTGCAGATGAGATACACATGAACGTATCAATATCACACAGATATCCCACGATATTGATGAGTGACAAAAAATGAGAACAGGAAATCAATGATATCACCGTATCAATGACACCTACAGCAACAGAAACAGAACAGAACACTATCCTGTGACAAATCTATCCTCGACAGCCGCCTATACACCACGTCGTCGTCGTCACCAACTCCCAGGTTACCCAGAGACAACACAATCGATGCAGAATACGACAAATTATGCAACAATCCGCAAGGAAACCATTCCTGATAATGATACACGACACACTAATGGCCAGGAATAAATCTGCCGTACATATTTTTATGAGATGTCAATAGTTTCTATGTCGGTATAATGACATAATGCCTGGATTTAAGGGTAAAGACGAACAAAACAATCGCCCCCACATAATATCGGTTAACGGTACAGTTGCTCATGGCAGCATGGATCAGGTTTCATGATGCCTGAAACTTCATAGAATAGAGGGAGGTTATTATTGTAATTGCAGTTCAAAAGAATACCAAGTTCATATGACCTACCCCAGAGCTTACTACTGGTTACTACACGGCTTCTGATGTTGTGGCTCACCGCAAGGCTGGATGCGAGAGACTGGACACAATTATGGCATCTGAGTTTTTTAAACCCTACAAGCGTCAAATTCTTTGAGCAGGTTTCAAGACTTTTGCCGAAGACATCAGCACCTCAAAAATGTACACTCATAATGAGTTGGTCCTGTTGCTAATGGGATGATCTTTTTTATCAAGCTAGTTGACAGCCAGTCATCTGATTGACAATGCTCAACATGTTTTAAGCTTTTAGGGCCCTATGCACCAAGCAAAGATTATCATGAACTCAGGTTGAGCCACAACTTTTCCATTGTCACATCATGCCCTGCCCAAACCTGAACAATTGAAAAGTTGTGGCTCAACCTGAGTTCAAGATAATCTTCGTTTGGTGCATACGGCCCTTAGAGTATTTCTAAGTCAATAATAGTCCCCGTTGACACACTTTAAACTTAAGTTTTCACTTGTTTTTCAAAGTCAGTGATCGTCGCCTCTGGCACTATAAGGGTTAAGTCATCAGGTAAAGTAGGATATCTGAAATAGACATGTATTGGATTGCAGATTAAAATCAATTGAAAGTCAGCTGAGCTTGATACTATCTCAAAGCTAAAAGTACACACATATAGACAAAGGTTTGTAGCAGCCTTCCAGACAGTAAAATTGAAAGTATCGATTTCAAGGCAGTGATAACCAACGTATCAGAAGATATAAATAATCTTTCAAAAGTATCCTTCTGTGAAATAGTGCAGGTAAAAAGCGTTGCTCGGCTAACAAAAGATATTGATATCAAAGAGAGTAAAAGTATTGGTAGTGTTTGTAGTCAAACAAATAACATCCAAAAACACTATCGGTGTACGTGGGTGCACAACTTTTATACGGGAATCACCCATGGCTAAAATGCTGCAAATTCCAGGGACCAGTTGGCAGTGGTTTACATCCACTTTAAGTTTCGTGACGTTCAACATACACGTTGTGCCTTACTTCTTCACCGTTCATTTCTGAATACCATTTTGATGCAGCCTGTAGAACCAATCTTCCCCAGCATGAATTTGTCTTTTTCTGCGTGAAACACTGACAGAATAATTGGATTGCTTGGAAAGAAATACATCATATTAAAGCTAAAAGCTGTCTCCTTAATTGCCCGCCACAAGAGACTGCATAAACAAAGTCTTCAGGGAGGTGAAGGTGCTGAGGTGTAAACCTACAATAGTCAATACAGGATGACTCGAAAGAAATGCAATGGTCCTTGTTAACCCACGTTCAATGGTACACAGATCCCGTCCAAGTTCAATCCCCAAGAGTGTCAACCACAACAGAAATTCCATGTAGGTAGATTGAGTTTTACTTGGAGAATACAGACCATATCCATTTTTCCGAGTTCACAACTTGTGAAGGCATGACCTACAATGAAAGCAATTGTTTTAAAACGACACCCAATCATTCAGAGCAACTCACACAAAGTCACGTACCTTGAGACAGAAGACCTTTTTCAAGAATCGTGACGAACGCTGCCACGCACAGGATTACAACCAAATTACATCAGCTTCACAAACGTTCCCAGGATGAAATAGACCGACACCCAACCGCGGCTGATTGAATGTGACCTTGAACTTCACCTCATCAATTATTAACCCAACGTTGCCAAAGAATTGATGGATGGCCCTCGAATGTCGTCAACATGAACATTTTTAGTGCAAATTACTCTGATGGTACATCAATAATCTGGAATGGTTTCTATGATTTCTTTTGAAGGGGTACCCTCTTCGCAGATACCTCCAGCAGGGATCTCTCTCTGTATCAACGACACCAATATTCAGTCCCAACTTGGTCATTTCCTTTCATTTTGACGTCTGTAATCAGGACACTTCTCAATGAGGTTGTAGCCATTCTTTTTCTATCACTGGATGGTGCTGCGACCGTGTCAACTTTTCCACTGTGACGTTGTATGGAACATCAACAATCACACTATCGTGACGTTGTGGCTTCATGCTCGCACCTCGTATTGCCACGGAGATGACGTCCTGAAGACAATGAAAAGGCCTGATACGGTCGCAGCGACATCTTTCCGTGGAGAAGTGGCGATAACCTCATTAAGGAGTGCATTTGTCAAAGGCACCCTTGGGCCTACTACTAGAGACGTTTCCACTGTATTTCAATGGCATCCCGTGATTTGAGCATTCCTAAGACTTGAGTAGCCTAATCCTGCAACGATGCCCAGTGCAATCACAGCAGCAAGCAGCATCTGTACCAGTTGATGTTTCCCAATAAATCAATAAAGTTGGCTTGCTATGCCATGTCACAATGCAAACAACAGTTATATAAATGTAAATATCGGATATCATTGTCTGGGGGCCAGGGTGATTATGCAAGGAAGATGACGCATTGTGGTAATCTGACAGTCGTGGACGTGGCTGTCGAGAATCTGAATCCGACACCAGATAATACAGCAGTACCACTACCATATTTCAAATGGCTACCAGACTTGCCATTTCACCGTAAAGGCACTCCTCCATATGGGAGTTTTCTTGCAGGAGTTGACTCTGAATTGGCAATTTCTGACCTTACCACTCATGCTGACACCAAAGTGAAACATCTGGCCAAAGTTTTCAACAGTGAGTTGCCCATAGAGAGACAACCTGCGCGAGAAACCTCTCACATGGAGACGCGCGTTCACTTTTGGGATTCTAGCGAGTAGGCCAACAGGAATTGTCATCTTGTCATAAAAACAAGGCCTACGGTCACTTTGCCCTTCAAACTATACTCTGTGGATTGAGCAGCTAAGGAGTGATAGGACCGCTTGTCAGGGCCAGATGGGACTTGTCCTAGAGGCAAGACTGTGGAACAGCTTCTGAATTACATACCAGTATAAGAGTCAAGGTCGAGAACTGCATATAAATACCTATACCGGGTAATGATGATGACTTCCTAATCTACCAGCAGCTGAAAGTTACACCCTCATGTATGTACATGTATATGTCAAACACAAAATGTTCCACAAAATTTATTGACAGAGCCAAAACAGCAAGGAGCTAATACCAGGTCTCATCTATATTAAACACATCTATCAAGGAACTGACGGAAACTTCCGCCCGTGTGCGCTGAAGTGAACTCCAATTTAATGAAACTGGATGATTGGATGGGACACGAGAGTTTACGCACTGGATTATGTATTTTGTGATCAGATTTTGCGGCTGGTGCCTCGAGAGGGCCATTTAAGTTTTTGAAATTGGAGCAAGAGACAGAAGAGACCCAGAGGGTCTGGGCCCTGCTTTTGGCAACCAATTATATTCACCAGGATTAGCCGTAAACCGCATCTCAGAGCATTCACATTTTAAAGTTTTGTGGGGGATAACGTTGTCAGATCCTGGCTGTCTTGACCTGCTTTTGGTTAACAGGTCAAGGTCACCACCACAAGGTCAAGGTCATTGTTTTTGATCCGATGCTCATATGAAAGCTCATATCGTGTGAGATCCCCACTAATGAGACGAGGAAAAACTGGAGCGTTCACTAAGTGGCTTCAACTCGCATTAGTCTGATCCTTTCCATTTTTCAGTCTATGATCTCCTCTGCCCTGGGAGAGAGAAATGGCGCATAGTCACCTGCTAAGTCTGAGAAAATGAGTTCTTGTAATCGCAAGTGCTTGTAATCTCACAAGATTGTAGCAAAAACGAGCGTTTTGTTATCACCTGGCTCAATCATAAACCAGCTGATGGGAGGAGATTGTGACGAAGTTGTAAACGGTCTTTCTCATCAATGCTTTTATGGACAAGGTAGAGACTTTTAAGGGACTATGAGCCAAAATTGATTCTTCAAGTTCACCATGAGTGAGGCTTTTTGTTGAAAGAAATGTCTGATGGCCTTGGAGACAAGGACCTTTCAACAAGACTGCGCCCCCTCCACAAAAGAATGCGCCTCCCAATCTCGACAATAAAAGCATCATCTTCCGATAGAACCCACGTCATCAGAGCTACTTATTTCTCCAGAGAATGATAAGAAGCCACAACGATATCGACACGGACGTATTAAGACGTCAATCTGATCCAAGCCGGAACTATAGCTTCTCATCGTCAAATTGCACAGTGAACTCTTCTCCCTGTGAGCCGGAGTCAATTTGAACCATTATCATGGCTTATCTCAAGTGACTTGAGGAAGAGATTTGCGCTAACAGTAGATTGCTTTGATTAAAGGCTCAAACCATTCACAAATATGCCTAAAGCAATTAGCATGTCGGGAAGGCTGTACAGGCGCAGTGGGACTGTCAAATTTGAGGTTCCGTTTCAACCGCCCAGGGTCCTCTCTCCTTATGTGATAGAGTGGGTAACTCTCTTTGACAATGCAGGTTTTCCGGGCACTCTGGTTTCCTCCTGCTGTACATTTCTTCACCGAATGTTGTCTACAGAGCCAATAATGCCGTGTTTGGTACTCGGCTCACTCAAAAGCGGCTGTTCGTTTTCGTCAATTCAGGAATCTGAGTTGTGATCCTTGAGAAAATGGAGAAAGCTATGAAGCTGCAAATTGCAGCGATTATTCTTTACAGCACAACAAATAATCCCTGCAATTTGCAAATGTGCATAGCTTTTTCCATTTTCCCAAGGATCACAACTCAGATTCCTCAATTGACGAAAACGAAGAGCCCCTTTGCTCGACACATGATCATGTCACAAATCACCAACTCCTCACCAATTCACCAACCTTGACAACCCAAGTCAATTTTTTCTCCACTACACAGCCAAGTCGACAGCAGCCATCATTGCGCCTCGAGTTAAAAAAAGATTTGAATTCAGATATCTGATAAAGCTGATTTTTTCTTTGCACCCTGGGGACAAGATATATTTTCTGCCATCCTCGTGTCTTCTATTTCAAAGATTAGCTTGCTTATACTCAGATCATATTATTTTCCATCTGACAAACAATCTAACATCAAGGACATGTCGGAAATACGTTTAGAAAGTATGATTGGATTCAGTTTTCCGTGGTGAGAGATGATTTTATAGTACCGGTAGGCTATATTTGATCATGGTGCTTTTTTCGCCTGCCCTGAAAAATGTGGCAGCTGATCCTAACTGTGGAACAAGACAGCGAAGTACAGTGTTCCCTCGCTATTACAAACCCTTTGGGGTCCAAGGATTAAAGATAATGTATCACGACTTCATTGTTTACATTTAATGTTTGTAAACATGGATGTTGAATTTCTAGAGGGGCATATCACCAACAAATTACTCATAAGACAAAGAAAGACTGGACATAAACAAACAAAATGTAAATAAACAATGATTTTTGTGGCCCGCGAAAATATCCGTGATATATTATCTTTAAGTTCGTAGGAGTTCGTAATAGCGAGGATTGATCTGTAGGGGGAATGAATTTTGGGAGCCAAGTGTTGGGTTCTTAATACCCGTGAGTTCGTAAAATCGAGGTTCGTAAGAGCGAGGGAGCACTGTGCATGGCAGTATAGAGACCTATAGTGAACAACCCCAAAGCCACCACTCCATGTGAGAGGTTTCTCACACAAGTTGGCTCTGGCAACTCAGCTCAATAAAATTTGTCAGTCATGTGTCATTGGCTTTTAGCACAAGTCCCAAAGAAACCGACAATGGGGTGAATTGCCCATTGAGAGTCACTCGCACGTGGAGGAGCACCTTACAAGAACTCCTGTCAATTCCTTTTCTAATTCAATCACGCAGGACAACTCATCAAGTTTACAGTATCAACGATCCACAACCACACGCAAGCATAAAGAAACGTGAGCCAAAACTTGCCCATCCACCTTCTTCTTTTCAAATCTCATCAACGGGACAAGACATCCAAACACAGGCCGACTCCAGCACACACAACCGAGAGAAAATCAATGTTATTACTCTGACTAGCTAGAGCAGTCTTAGCAATTCTAACGAGTATCACGTTTATCTGTGTGTCTGTATAGGACATCTGAACGAAAATCAATTGAATGCCACAAACACGCACCAGGCCAGGCAACAGATCGAACTGGGCGAAATAGAATTTGCAAGCTAATCACTCTCGGATGGATGCCACTGCAAAGGTCGAGTTCAAGCAAGTTTCTTGTGGGGGCTCAGGAAAGTTTCTTGCAAGTCTTCAAGCAGCATGTCCCCCGAAACCTACAAGCTCTCCAAAGCCAAACTTCCAAGGACCTTACGTGTGGATGGCCTAGTAGGGTCACAAAAGCACAAAATCACTTGCACATCGGTGTGTTCATTGCCATCACTGTTGTCAAACAGTCAGAGGACAGTTCATCCGTGGACTTCTTGTCCCTGCACATTTCGTTGTTTTATGTGAAAAGTCGTGGCCGAGGATGAAAAGAGCTAGAACCATTGCCTATACTATCATCATCATCACTGTCGGGGTAAATGTGTACTATTTATCAACTAAAACGTGGCGTTTGAGGGAGTGGTCAGATCTGATTGACCTGCGGCAATCGTAAGCTTATCCCCTCTCAACATCCAGTTGACACGACGGTTGAAATAATTGACTATTGAACGGAGGTCTGAATGAGGCGATCAAGACCGCGAGCCGCATCAGTAAGAACTGACCTAATGAAACCCCGAGGACTGGATGATTTGTTGAATAACATGGCTTGTCAAGATGGTGGTAATGATCCACTCGGTAAAAACTCACAGCTTTCTTCTCTAACCGCAGCCTGCAAGAATTTTTTGGGTTAGGTTCGCCACTGCTGCGGCAACACATCTGATATTCATGTTTTTTTATTCACGTTCCACGATTTTACCTATCACAGATAGGGGCGCACGCAATATACCACGTACACCTTCGAGACAGCGCGAGGCTTACTATTCTGGTTGAGTGCTGATTAGAAGAAAATGGGACCCAAGGGGCTCTTCATGGTACGTTAAATACAAGATGAGTGCTTTCTGGTTCTCTCGGCAGACATAAACCATGACTTGCAACACACCATCAGGTTTGTCTTATAAATTGTGACACAGGGTGAGGTTGAGTCTGGACTATTTTAGATGACATTGAACCATGTCAGGTTTGCTGCTAGCAGAGGCGGATACAGGATTTGGGAAAAGAGGGAACATTGAAATTTGCGCCAAGCCAGAATTTCATGTCAATTTTACAGATTTGTTGGCCAAAAGGGGGATGCGTTGGGTGTCCCCCCCTGGATCCGTGCCCGAGTAGTACATCAACTTGTACAGATGACGTTATGCGGTTGCCCTGCTAAATAATAAAGCAATCATTCTTCAACTCACACAAGTCAAAACTGAGTGGTGAGTCCTTCAGTTGTTGACATTGTGCTTGTTCGCTGTTGCAAAGTGCATCCTTCTCCAACTTGCGCATGCAAAACTGAATGAAATAGCGCGAGTTTATCCTGTATTAAACTCAGGAAGCCATGCTTACTCTCACTGGCAATATGATGCCATGAATACGAAATCCCTCAACCCCAAGTCCAACACATCAGATATTCAAACCAGCAGGACTTCAAACACTTGGTGAAGCTTCTTCGATTCGACACCAGCTCTCTTGGGTTAGGGATGGACCAATGCAATTCAGGTGCAGGTCAAGGCTGGATTTCCACTGATATTCGGCACACAAAATGACATTCAGGTTCCTCACCTCATCCCTGGTGTCCAATGATAAAAGGCAGCATCTCTACTTTTGACCTGGGATGATAAGCAACTGAAGTAATACCTCTAACCCGTACTTCCAAATACAGTAGTGTACAGTATTGCCTATTACTTCAACTGTCACCACTCCCACTGATTCTCTAGTGGCCAAATCTACTGCTGGTGTCGATGGCATCCTTTGAGAGAAATTGTGGCCTGTCATTGAATCTGGTGATATTTTACACCAGGCGCAGTCCAAGTTGCCATTGACCAGTCATCATAACTCATGGCAGAAGTCGGATATTTTCATTAATTACTGACTCTGTTTGTGTAGAAATCATTGAATCAATACCATGATGATTATCCATGGCAACTGTTTTCTATGTCACCATGGATTGCATGACAACCTTAGCACTGATTAACCTCACGACCGGCCAGGCACACAATCAAGAGGATAACCTTTCAATTGATGTCCATTACGGCACCATGATCAATATTTTCAGAAAATGTCATCCATTTTCATATTCTTATGATATAAACATGAAGATTTCACCCTCATCATGCTGCATTCATGCATCAATCATGCATACATGCTGCATTTTTGTGGGGTACACATAATCAAAGGGTTGATTCATCAGCTTCCAGGTTGGGCAGACGTTAGAAATAAAATGGAAAGAATTTGAAGTAACATTCTTCAGATGGTTGATAGGAACAACCTTTCTTCAAATATTTTTCAATTAGTACCATAGGCATATCATAGGATGGGAGAAAACTTCAACAGAAGATGCCGTCTGCTGGACTCTGGGGGGTAAATGAGTTAGAATAAGCACTCCACTGACACATTCTTCTTTCTTTCTCATGGGAAAGTTTTCGGCAAATAATGTCACTCTTGCCACACTAATTACCTTACTATCTTGCACACATCAAAGTGAGTTGCCGGATATCAACACGCAGCCAGACACAGTTTAATATCCTCCGCAGGGTAGGAAACATGGCGTGTCGTAATTAGCTTTAAACTCTATTAGACGGTATCCATAAATTTAAAATTCTAAATTACAAGCTGCTGATATTGGTAAGACTTTTATTGAACGTTGTGTAGGGAATTTCCCTCATCACCTTATGACTTTAATCAGCTTTGGTAGCGTTTTGCCTCGTTTCCACTTGGCTGTTTCATATCTCACCATTTTTGGAAGGGTTGTTTGTGCATTCCATGAAGTACTTTGGTGACTTCCAGAAACCCTGGCATAAAGGTCAGCCAACTCAATGGAAAGCACTCACTGAGAGCTTTCAAATGAATACCTTTGTGACCGGTTTCAGAGGTGCCTACAGTGTAGGGTTAAGGAATCTTGCTAAAAGAATTTGCATTGATTTCGCCATCATCACGATAATCATATTTGTTTATTATCACTTCTAATATCATTCTCAGTGAAGAGTTAAACAACACCAAAGCTGCCCTGGACCATCTTTGAAACTTTCAGCATTAGCAGCCTCCCAATGTGGATCTACAAGAACAGAAGTGCAATTGAAAGTGATCGTTTTTTCTTCTTTTGGTATCAAGATGAAAGGATGTCTATTTGAAAGCCTCGGGAGTGTCTTTGAATGTGATGCAGTTTTGATGTCTTCAAGGGACGACATTCTTTTACTTCGCCTCAAAAGCAGGCAATCCAGCACCCTAAGAACACCTTGGTAGTGCGAAACGTGTGTGATATGCTGAGAAGAGCTTTTGTAGGGGAATATAAGGGTTGTAGTAGCTCCTTTTGATGCCAGCTACAAGTAGGATAGGTTTGATGAAGTGATAGGAAAAACAGGCGATTTCTGCAGAACTGGATGAAGAAGGAAGTCAAACTGACGTTGCTGTCACTGGAACAATATCACGGAGGATATACGTGACCATGGTGACAACGCTTAAAAAATATCACATGCGATGGTCTTTTTGTTGATTAACTGTCAAGTACCTTGCAACAGAAAATATCATTCACTCCAGGCAGTGCTAATACCGTTGAAATCTCTTGCTGTCTTTAATGGTCTTCTTTACTGGGAAAGCCATGCTGTACTTGCTGTAGAAGGCAACTCAAGCCAGTTTGGCATCATTGAATGTAAGTAACTACTATGCGCTGCTCAATTCGCCAGTTCTGAGTTGGCTCTCAATGGGCAAGTCACCATTTTCGGTTTCCTTGTGACTTGTGCTGAGACCAATGACCAAACAACTGCCCTTAGTTTTTATGCTTGTTGAGATGCCCATAGAGACCAACTCGCACAGAAACTCATACAGAGAGGTGTTCGAGAATGAGAATGAGAAGCGAGTTGGGCTCCCACAACCATGAGCCCGACACTATGACAACAACATCATATCTGTACCAGCTCAAAGCTTCATGAATTATTCCACATGCGAGTTGGCTCTCAATGGGGAAATCACCATTGTTGGTTTCCTTGAGACTTGAAGACACTGCCCATGTGCGAGTTGGCTCTCAATGGGGAAATCACCATTGTTGGTTTCCTTGAGACTTGAAGACACTGCCCATGTGCGAGTTGGCTCTCAATGGGCAAGTCCCCATTGTTGGTTTCCTTGAGACTTGAAGGCACTGCCCACGTACGAGTTGACTCTCAATGGGCAAGTCACCATTTTCGGTTTCCTTGTGACTTGTGCTGAGACCAATGACCAAACAACTGCCCTTAGTTTTTATGCTTGTTGAGATGCCCATAGAGACCAACTCGCACAGAAACTCATACGGAGAGGTGTTCGAGAATGAGAATCAGAAGCGAGTTGGGCTCCCACAACCATGAGCCCGACACTATGACAACAACATCATATCTGTACCAGCTCAAAGCTTCATGAATTATTCCACAGCAGTGTAATTTGTCGTAAAGTTACTTCCTGGCTGACAGCATGCTGGGAGGAAGAATGGGGACCACAGGCGGATGTCTGAGTGATGGAACGTTTTCTGTAGGAAGAGGAGAAACACATTTGGAAAAGAGTACAAATTAATGCTGCTTTATAGCATTCGATGTGTAGTACGCAGAGAACTGGACCCAGATTTGTTGGTGGGATAGTGCAAGTCAATGACAGTCAGTCTGGCAGTTTAGGTCCAAATCTTATAATTTGCAGGACGGTCCAGGGAAGCCTCTGCCTCGCCACACTGCCACAAGATGAAAGGGGTTTGCAAGATAGTCTGGTATGGTGCTCTGAGCAAGATCAAGAGTGTGTTCAGCTTCAGAGAAGGAGCTGTTAGAGCCACTCATGTCAATGAGGTAGCTGATGTTGGCAAGGCTACAGCTCCACACAAGACTGCTGCAGCTTTTGGCTCACGGTGCCTAAGCCCTGATTGCAAGTTATGCAGTCACTCTTGGCACAAGGTGCTTCAGACAGTGGAGGGCCTAAGGATGATATCCATATGAGAGTTCGCAGGTGGAGATGGCTCTCTATAGGAAACTCAACCATAGAGAACAAAAGGCAGTCGTTGATGTTGTTGGTCTCAGTTTAAGTTGTAAGGAAACCAACAAATGAAAGCCAAATTGAGTGAGAAATCTCTGATGCGGGGCAGCACTTTAGTCAGACATGCCGCATGGATTCTACGCCCACTTTGTTCTCATGTCGTCACACAGCTGACTGAAGAACCAAAAATAACATGCAGAGGAGTTCAGATTAACAAAAGAATGAGAGAATTCTGTAACAGTAGCAAGTTTTTCCGATGTTGGGCTTGTCACTATGGATACCGTAGAACTGTATCTGGTTTGAGTATAAACCCATCAACCGATGGGAATAAAACAGGTTTTTTTGTGATTTGGCAAATAAACATCGTCTGATGATGTGTTGAAAAAGAGAACGTTATTATGTTTTGCCTCAACTTTAGGAGTTCATTGTAAAAGCTTTCTGACTGACATAATTCCATGTGGACAACCGTTCGTATTTATTGACGATGATTGCCGATATATTAATTTTGCGGACAGTGACAACTGTAACCATCTCATCACTATGGGGTTGTTAGCATTATTACTTTAATAATTGACCAATGATGAGTGATGAATGTTTCCTCTTCACACTCATCCAAGACAATGGCTGATATTCATCTAAAAGCTAGCAAAAACTGCTTTTCCTTCAAGTTTTGTACATTTACAGTGGACCTCACTGTGCAAATACAGTATTAGTAAAAGCATTTGCTAACTTTTATGAATACCGGCCAATGTCCTGCTATAATGGTAGGGCCTTTCAAGGCAGGCCTACATTCGAGGCCAAGCTCCCACTGATCTATTTCCGATAGTTTTGTATTCACCAAAGCCATTGGTAATTACTGAGTTGGGATTATTACTTGGGAGAGAATACATGTAGGCATACATTGAAACCTCACACTATAAATGCCAGCTGTACACGATCAAATGTTTCATCCAATTTTCTGAATATGCACAATAAAGGCCTACATGCGGGTTTACACACTGAAGCCTCAATAGGCCCGGAATCTGAATTTCCAAAAAATTGGATGAAAAATTTGACCTTGTACAGTGGGCATAATGAATGATGATTTAGTCACAGTTGACATATTTCTGTGCCATTGAAATGGGAGGGCACTCAATTCCTACAAAGCAGGCCAACACCTGACAGACAAGTCATCCTAAGACCATAAGGCTGGGTTCACATACAGCTACAAGCTACACAGACACGCCGAAGAACAATGGCTCTACAAAGGATTCAAGACCATTCTTATTTGGAATGTTTCTAAGCAGGAAATTTTCATTAATTCTTCATTTTTTGTTTCATTCACTGCTAACTGGAAATCAACAGCCATCTGGACTTTCTACATCAGGTAATCCACTAAGTCTTCATGAGGAATTGTCATCATTCTTCTTTAGACCTCTTTACAACTCTGACCCCAACAAATCCATAATGAAAGCATGTGCAATGTACATTGCCACTGTACATCCTGCAATGCATGCAAGTTGAACATCACACGTGCATTTTTCATGGCTTTTTCAGGTCAACCAAGTCAACCCTATCCACACTATGTGACAGAGCATCTTCTGCAAGTGATTAGTCGTAAGGGGGGGGGGGACAACTCCCGGGGTACAGTATGTCAGGAACCTTTCCACATAACATGACACACCTCAATTGGCATATTACTTAGATGGACAAGACTCAAGATTCTTTCCCCGTCAACAGAGTCATGCAACTACTCCCGACTTAGTTGCAAGGTCCCCACACTTCACACAAAACGACATTGTAATGCGTCGAGTCACATAGCGCGGAAGGGCTGAAGATTCTAAACAACCAGTTCACCGATTCTTGACCTTTTTGTTTACAGCCCACCAGGAACAATGTCAGATAAACAACTAACTCAAAACGAAATGGACAAGAAGGTGGACAGCAGATGGACGAAGATCAGACGAAGCAAGAAACTGGCATTTGTGACGTTGCTACTGGCATTTATGGGAGGGTGTACAACAGCGACGTTGGTACAAACGTTGGCACCAAATCTTATCAAAACCAACGATTACACAAAATACATCATGTCTCGGAACAACACCCTCCCTCTCAGGTCATCAGGAAATACTTTGCACAACAAGAACTACCCACAGACTGGACTGCATTACTTTGGAAACAAATCCAAGTCGATGATCTTGAAAACTGCCGATGAAAATGGAACATTGATTGAATATGAACATGTTTATTGTGAAGAGAAGTTGCAGACATCGTGTGTTGACTTTGCTTCGTTTCTGACAGGAGTATCAGGTGCATTGACAGATACAGGAATGAGGAATTCAACCAGGGAGGCAAAACCTGAAGTAATCTATTGCAAGAAGGACACTACTCCACAGCAATGTGTGCAGGATACGGACATCATGAAAGAAATATCTCCTATCGTTGGCTACCTGAATGCTGTCGGGCCGCTCACAGAGCTCATCTTAAATCCCATAGTTGGGATACTGTGTTCAAAACTTGGTCACCGTCTGCCCTTCATGATTGGTTCCCTTATACAAATCGTCACAAGTTTGATTTTCATGCTAGCATCCAACACTATTTTACTTTTCATTGCGCGGATCACAAACGGGGCAGCGTACATCACCTGTGAAATCAGTAGTCTCATGACAGCCAGCATTATTTTTAATGATGCAACAGAACGTGGCAAGATACTTATGTTCGTCTACGCTGCATCTTATCCGATGGGCGCCACAATTAGCTACCTTTTAGGAAATGTCAGCTATTCATTCTTTGGACCTCACGCACCATTTGGAATACTCTTGGCGCTAGGTGTTGTTGATGCTATCCTTCGTATGATGCTGGACAGCCAATACTTTGAAACCAACCACAAAATCATTGACACAGAATTGAGCACATCTTCCAATGATAACTCAATTCAAAATGGTGACACTGACCAAGACCTGTCATCTTCGGGGGATGAAATTAAGCCAACAGAGTCTTCTCCAGTGCTGCAAAAGCCACGCCTGGAAGGAGGATATTTTAACTACTTCACCAATGGTTATATGCTCCTAACCTTGCTTCTGACTGTTGCCCATTCGTATGCTTCCTGCAGCATTGCATCTACAGCGCCAAACTGGCTTACTAGTGTTCTACATGCGAGACAATGGCAAGTAGGAGTCACGTTTGGTATAGCCAGCACTCTTCATGTTATTACGAACATAATATTTGGACTACTTGTAAAAAAGCATCAGATATGGTTGTTCCTTCTCGTAGGTAGTCTCAGCATGACTGTGACACTGGTTGTGTACCCCCTCTCACCAAACATATGGTACAGTTTGATCCCTCAAATTCTCATTGGAGTGGCAGATGGGATTTTATATGGTATGGCATCAAACTTTATATCTGTGATAACCGAGGTCCTGTTTGATGGAGAGACAGCCAAAGCATTCTCCCTTTTCACAGGAGCTTCAACAATAGGGACCATCTTTGGACCCTTTTTTGGTGGTCTTATTCTTCAAGCTGTCTCGCTCATGACGTTTTATTATAGTTTGGCTGCCGTTATGTTTGTATCAAGTTTTGGAACCTTGTACTTGAGGACTCTCCCAGTCTAAAAATATGTCTATTGCACAATGACAAATGCGAGAAATTATGCATAAATTTGGCCGTCACACAACTGTGCATTTCAAACTGTGTTTGGCTGTACAACCTTTCATTTTTTCTACTTCACTCCGTCTATACAATGAGCACATCCTAAAATACACCTACCATCAAGTGCGCCAGGACTCTTTAAGCCGCCCATACACGGCGCAATATTATTGCACAATATGGGGCCCAAATGGGTGGTCGTGTGCTTTTCGCATGATGGGCAGAAGAAAGATTGGCAATAATATTGCCCATTGTGATCCTCATATTGTGCAATAATATTGATCGTGTATGGGCCGCTTTAGTCTTGGGCTACATCTTTTGGTTTCAATCCATCCAGAATCAGAATTTACATTCTTGCCCAAGGAATTAATAAGATGATGTTGAAACTGCTGCCCTCCACAAAGTGTGTGGAGGTCAAATATGGACTGTTCTGTACTTTGTTCCATTTTGGGGAAACTGAAAATGTCAGAAACACACCAAGGCAACAGCACTGCCTAGAGCATTTTTGTATTTTAAAAGTCAAATAAAAGCATTTACAAGTTTTCTTTATATGTGACTCAATAGGCATGAGCAGGCTATAAAACAGCCCAGAATACCATGGATTACTCTTCAGATATACAAACCAGATGGGGGATAATAATAAATGAAATTAAATGTATCTGGGTTATTGTTCATTCAGTATGAGTAACCGAGTTTTGTCCCTGGAAACTATGCACTTTCTATTATAATTTGAGATCCACATCGGGAAAATAAGAGATCAAGAGATCAGATTGTGGCTGAGATCAAACAATTACCTTGTAATTCTATTCAACACACGACCAGATATCATCAGACGCAAATGTCAAATGGGAGGAAGTCTTAGAAAGTTGGTACTGACGAACAGTCATCTCATTTACAAAAGCTTCCATAGAATATACTGTCAGGATGGGAGATGCAACTATAGTCAACGATAGATGAACCAGGTTTGTGAATCGAAGACTGCACATTTACCCGGACTGCATTGCGGTTTTCGTGACCAATGTACGGAGGCAGCATGGTGGAAAATAACAGGATTTACCACTGAATACAGGGGTGGAATGCACAAAGGTAGAGGCCTGTAGGAATATGGACATGGAAGTCAAAATCCTTGACAAAGGTTTGAAGACTGCATGAAGTCACTTGAGTCATAAGTTATTTCATGCTGGAGGGAACCGCTGACTCCTTTTCACCTTCTACACATTTAGAAGCACCCGTTCAACATCGGAAATCAAACATTGCCAATTGAAGCAGAATCAGAAGGCAGGCCAGCAACCAAGTTGACGACAGCTCAAGATCAATACCATAGAAAGACCAAATGGGAAAATCTAGTACTAGATTTTCTCTGGAGCGATGCAATGTTTTTTTATGGGACTATGAGGGGAGAATATGAATGTGAAGTCGTACTGGCAGAAGTCAGGAGACTTCTTACGAAAACAGACCCCTAGGTTTCCCTTTATTGGCCAATTTACTCCTACCACAGTTCATGTAAAAGCTTGCGTGACATGCTGGTGTACCTGTGGTACTCCATCATGTTGGTCAATGAGTTCAGGCACCAGAGTTTTAATGGGCAGCTGGTCCACAAATCTTGAGTAAGAAAACAAAGACTTACAGGAATTTGGTTAAATGGAGGTGCAAACCGTTATCCCTTACAAGGATACCTCATCAAAGATTGCTTCAAATCTGCAATGAGAAAGAAGTGAATCCTTAGCAAAGAATCATCCAGAACACCTGTCCTGATTCGATGTCACGGAGCATTTTCTCAAGAAATCAACAGGGTTATAGACTCAACTATAATCTTCTTGAAGCACTCCTACTCTCCCTCTTTCTAAAGCTTACATGTAGTTCATCAGAAGAACGGTAGCCAACAAGGTTAGCTGCAACAATCACTTTGAAGCAATGGGGAACTTTCCTGCTGTCAGAGGCCACCACGAGTTAGCGGTCCAAGAACATCATGAAATTTGACGTCACAGGGCAGAAATGCATGCCACAACGTCATCCATAATGATGTGGGCGCCGTGGCTCACGCATTTGACGTCAAATTTTGTGACGTTATTGGACCGCTAACAGGTGGCCTCTAACGGCAGGAAAGTTCCCCATTACAGGCTAACAATTCATGAGAACCCTTAGATTCTTGAGAAGGTACCAAACTTTTACAGGGAATGTGCTACACAATGTGTGACAAGGCACAAGAGTCTTGTCGATTTGTGTTGTGTTTGAGTCGGTGATGAAGACAACAGAAACCACTAACACCATGTCCTAAGTGTCTTGTAGACGGCCAAGTATCGCCAAGAGAGGCATCATGACAGCGGGCATTGTTGTAACCATAATTGGAAGTACTAAAAGCAGAGAACCTTTTATGATATCTTTGCCAGATCTGCCGAAGCAAGAAGAGTCTGATTTGGTCTATAGATGATGACAATTTCTGCTTCATTTGAGAGGGAAGGGATGCGAGAAATTATCAGGTTTCCACGGTGATGTCAGAATTCTTCAAGTGCTGGCAGTGCCGGGGATTTCATCTGCTGAACCTGAATGGCTTATGATGGAAAAGTAAGGGCACCCTCCTTCATGATTCAGATCAACGACTCATTTCCACTGGACACATTCGTGACAGAGTCTAGGTAACAGGGTTTATCACAGCGTGCAACTCACTCTGCCATTCAGATCACAAGCACTTGCAACATCACAACATTGGCAATTACACTCAGCCAAATCCTGGATTGGAGCTCTGACTACACTAATCTTACACGTCCCAAGCGAGGAAAGCATGCAGTCTCCTATTGATCCTGACGCTATGACCTTTTCGCCGCAAAAATCCAATACAGGCACGACGGAGTAAACCTAGTAGAATTTTAATGAGAGTATCTAAGCAGGAAAAAAGACAAACTACGTAAAATTCTCTTTGGGATACTACATGTATATATAATGTAGATTATTCAAGGAATGAAAACTGTCAGAAACTTCTTCGCAAAGCTTGCAGCGTTGTCGGATCCACAAGTTCCTCACGTTTCATCTTCCTTTTTCTCTGACTCTAGTCGAAGCACAGAACACAGCTAGTACGATTAACCAGGCAGACCATCTCTTAATAACCACTCAGTTAATAAACCTCCCTCATGTCCCAGACCGGGATACATCCTATCGATCGCAGAGTTTCTGGGACAACACAATTTCCGATATCAGCAAGTGGGAGTGTAGGAGTCAGAAATGAAACATGTAATGTAACAGGCAGTGATGTTGTTTACTGATGGATCAACTTGTGAATGATGTAGGTATCCCCGATGACTGTTCTGAAGAGAATGACTCAACCAACAGTCTACAGATGTGGCTAAACCAACATGACCAAAGCCACCACAAGATGGTGGAGGTGAGTTGTGTCACATGTGGACGGGGACTTTCAGTCGATTAGCTCCCAATCCCTTTCACTGTACCAAAGCGCTAAGGATGGAAGTTGCACATGTCAGTTGAAAGACTTCTTTTTACAGGCTTTTGTTGAACTGTGAAGACTCTGTGGAACTTTCAACAGACATTCTCAGTTCCTGAAGCTTCCAGAGTTTGGTGCAGACCTCAAACGTTAATGGAGTAGCGACTACTATTGAGTTGGCTGAGATACATGTAGCACTTCTTCATCCACGTGTTCCTTCACAACATGTATTGATTACATCTCTCAAGGACATGCTGGACCATATCCAATACCGATACTGAGACTGGAGGAATGCTGATATCGAAGGAGAGACTGTCATCTATCCTTCCAGAAACCCTAATGATATTGGCCTTATTAGCAGAGCAAACCTCACAGGGTTAGTGACGCCGGTAATGTGAAGGAACCCTGTGCCAGTCTGGTTTGACGATGAGTTCCAGAATGTTGGAAAGTATGACAATGATGCTGTAAGCGAGTTCCATTTCCTGGTTGGATGCATTCCTTTCTCAAACCTGAGACCCGCTATAGGCCACTCTGAAAGTACACTTTATGGCGAGGATTCAGATCTGACCACAGACCTGCTGATGAACATCAGAGACCATCCATTACATGTATTTTGATAAGCTCTTTCCAGCAGAAACAATACATCTTGTCAGCAGATCAGATGCACTGAAATTCTTTGACATTTTAGCTCCATACTTGTACCAGACGACACTACCTCCCCTGTAATTTAGAATCAATCAACAACATGACGATGACGACGACACTGACTTTTACCCTTTGGCAACTCCGGTGCGTAAAAATAGCCGCCAGACCTTTGAATATCACACAACTATGATTTCAGACTTCCACCTGAGTTGCTTTTTGCTTTAGTATCTAATGGCTGGCTGCACTCATAAAATACGCACCATAACTGACGGAAGTTGTTTGATGGCTTTTGACAATGTAGCTGTATTCGTGGATTAGCTTGTGGACGCATTGATCTATGCGGTCATAGTGCATTTTTATGGATGTGTCAAGCCATCACGTGGGCAATGGGAGATTGGTAAGGCAACAATTTTTTTGAGTCATCTACAGACTGCTAAAGCCTTGTTCACACTGGCGGCACGGTGCAATGTGGTGCGATGCATTGAAAAAAATCGCCAAGCAGTGTCAGTTTTGACATAGCGCGACGTGGTTGCGTGCGGTGGTCATGATTAGCGGAAGTGACATCATTCAAATTGTGCCAGATATGCCGGTATCATCACGGGGCATGTGATTCGACGCGGAAAAGTACTGCAGGAGCGATCGGGGGCGGTGGAAATAGCTTGTCACGTCCTACCGCTTCATACCGCATCGCCTCGCACCGCAAGTGTGGATAGCTATAGGCTTAACAGTGGAAACAATCAGGCGCGAAAAATTTCGCATCGCGCCGCGCCTGCAGCGGTGAACAAGGCTTAAGTTCTTGAAAGCGTTAATAGAAATTATTCAATATTCATAAGTACCTCCATTGCATGACGGCTGCCTTTATTGAAAATGACACCCCAATTCCATAAGGTCCTCCACAAATGAAGAAAAACCAATTCGTATGATATGTCAATTTGTTCAAATTCAAGCGACAGGCTCAAGAGATTGAATAGTTGGCTGCATTCGGCTGTTAATCCACACGATATACAAGTTATACCAGGGGACGGTAGATGTATGAATACACCAGTTTGGGCACTGATGAATGTTTTATGATAAAGAATCTTGAAATTTATGGTAAATAATTCACGACTATCAGATGCTGGATGGCAATATTCACGAGGCAACACCGAAAAAATCTCTGAAAGCAAAAAGGATAGCCAAATTTAAGTCATTTTCATAATTCTTGATATTGGATACTTTTATTTGATAAGATTTGAGCGGTGCCAATGAAGAGATCATGGCTTTTGCCTTTAAGACTGTTGAAATGTCAGAGGGTTTTTTGGGAACTATGGAAACTTGATCTTGAGAGGAGCTGCCCTTGGTCATAAGATTGACATTCTTTTCATGTTCTTGTTTTAAGAGACAAATAGCTTGGTAACCAAAACGTGATGACAATGGATACATGCAAGAACCCTTCAAACATTCGGCAGAATCTGACCCAAATCGTTCGCCACATAACTATACCAAAGTAGCTGTCTCTATGACAACATCATATCGGACCTCATACCGCTGTCAGAATATTTCCGAAAGCGTTCAACTTGCGGTTTATTGATGTGAGACCAGAGTGGCTATCAAATAATGGCAGAGACGACCAGGGGCCGCTAAATTACGCACTAGAGAACTGATTCATGCATTATTGAGAGACTGCTTTTTCTTCCTGGCATTGGACCGATAAAAAATGTCGGTGGGAAACCGAGTCCATCGCGACACATACATAAAGTACAAAAAGTGGATTTTCACATGAAACCGGCCGGACCACAGGTATACAAACTAGAGGGGAATGAAAACGAGAGATAATGTTTCTGCGGATCAAAGCCGACCTGGGTGACCTTTCTGGAGCAAGACAAACCCATTTAATCAATCAATCTGGTGTCAGAGACACAGATCTCCCTGAATGTCAACATGCTAGCCGCAGTACAAAAATAGCACGGGATACCAATGTGAGTAGCCGCGGTTTTTTCCGTTGCTACAGATGATGAAGTACCATCATTCAGTGATGGCTCATACGGTCAACTGCGAACAGACAGTTGTTGTCTGGAAGGGGATATTTCAATCTGCCTGCCATTCAGTTGACTTGATCCAGGAACAAAGTCCATCTTGCCGAAAATGAAGTCATGTGATCAGTTTTCAACACCAATCTAACGCGGGATGCTGCGGATCTTTGAAGCATGCCCTGGCAAAGAGATGAAACAATCATCAAGTCTGGTGAACATGAGGGAAGAAGAGTGAAGAAAGAAGAAGAGGGAGAAAGAAGGAAGAAGAAAAGAAAGTACAGGTGAGGAGAAGGAAGAGGAAGAAAGAAAGGAAGAAGAAACGAAAGTATAGGTAAGAAGGAAATGAAAGAAAGAAGGGAAGAAGGAGGAAGAGAAAAGAAAGTACAGATAAAAAGAAGGAAGAGGAAGAAAGAAAGGAAGGAAGAAGAAACAAAAGTATAGGTAAGAAGAAGGAAGAGGAAGAAAGTAGTAAGAGGAAAGAAGGAAGAGGAAAGAAGAGGATGATAGAGGAAAGAATACAGAAGAAGAAAGAAGAGGAAAGGAGAGGACGGAAGAAGGCATGAAAGGAGGAACAAAGAAGAGGAAGAAAGTAAAGTGGAAGAAAGGAGAGAAAAAGGAAGAAGAAAGAAGATGAAGAAAAGAAAAGAAAGTGAAAGAAGAATAGTGTGATAAACAACAGTACTCAAAATGTTCTTCACCAATGATAAACCAAACAGCCGTGATTCATGCTAAGAAACCGGATTGTCGACATAAGATTCTCCGGACAGAGACAGAACGGTGATCAGTACGCGTGGTAATCGCATAATGGCTCCATAAATCTTGCTCAGAGCGATGACACTGATAATAGCATTACATGGCATCTTGACCTACGGCTAATGTATGTGATATTCGTAAGTGTTAGAATATTGAACTCCCATTTCGGGACAGTTCCTCTT
The DNA here is from genome assembly GCA_002633025.1 of Notospermus geniculatus. Lineage (NCBI taxonomy): Eukaryota > Metazoa > Nemertea > Pilidiophora > Heteronemertea > Lineidae > Notospermus > Notospermus geniculatus. Next base: position 452,402 of record NMRB01000119.1, on the reverse strand, counting down.
GGTTTGGGTCAACAAGAGAGGAATAAGTTCAAAGTACCATTTTGGCAATGTTCCTTTTGGATTGAGCCACCAAAGACTATGCGCCACGGAACAAGCAAATCTTATTGCCAATACATCCACCAAGCAATTCCTCCGAATTCCGAAGTGGCCTGCATCATTCAACTACCGGTAGTTTAATGTAATAGGTTTTCTCATTCTCAACCGATATTCTTTACCCTGGTTCTATTGGAAAGAAAGCTGCTTACCCACTCCTTCAATGCATTTTAAAGCTGAGCCTATCCAGATTGAAGTTGACATACCTGATGATGGAATTAAGGAGTACTGATGGAAAAAAATGAGATTACATTTGTTTAGATTCTCCAAGGAAAGGTGACATGTAGAATACATTTAGTGAGTTTTTTGTCTGTAGACGAGAAACCATGCAGTAGACCTGGTGAAGCTAGAAGCAATGGCTTTCAGTACACCAAAATGCAGACAATATTGAAGAAATAGAGTTATGTCAGAAAACGAATTGCAGCATCCATTAAAATGTCACAAAGAGAGGCAAAAATGACAAAGTGCGTATGCTTTTGTGGTTTAATCTCCACCACGATGTTGGTAAACAGAAGCCATAAATTCTATGTGGGAGTACCAGCCTACAAGTTAATTCTATGTGGGAGTACCAGCCTACAAGTTGAACCTGCGTTCTCCTCAATGATAAGCTCAAAGCAAAGCTAGTGGTGACATAAGGCTTCATCAGGATGCCGAGGAGAACAGAAGTGGTTCAATGACCAACAGAATGACGGCATTGGGTTCCTTGACTCTTCTTCAACAACTGAATTCTCGCAATGGCAAAAAGTGCTTGTAAAATACCTGATTACTTGACAGCGATTATGTAAGATAGATGATTCTCGAATTCGCAGATCTGTGCACTTCCGCCAAAATTGCAAACACAACCTCTGTCTGAAACTGAATGACGTGACGCAGAGAACCCCACGACAAGGACTTCGAAGACGTTGCGTCAGAGTCGACCATTGCTGAATCATGGATTGCATGCATCATGTCAGCCAGTTTCAGACCGAGGTTGTGTTTGCGATTTCGGCGGAAGTGCGCAGATCTTTCTCGTTTACGTCAATTTGGGATTTGTCTATAGGAAAGAAGAAAATGTGGAGAAAACACTAGTTGGCACTCCTACCCTTGTCGAGGTGTGATATGACAGATCCGTTTTTGAAGGTCCGCCCAGGCATGCCAGCGTAACAGACAGCCTGCACACTCAGTGGTTGAACGGCTAGCCCAGAGCAAGCTTTTTTACCTGCGCGATCATTTGGAAAGGGTCTCAGGCACTCCAATAGTGGACTCAGTGAATATGTAATTATCAAATGCATTCATGGTTAGGCTATGTCTAGATGTACTTCTGTCGTTTTTTTTGCTCTGCGAGATATCGTTGCCGTCCAGGGTAAATATCATCATACACAATATAATCAGCCTGAACAGCCTACACCCTTTGTGAAAGAGTGATCCATTACCGTGTTAGCACTACGCATACAGGCACCCAGTTGCTAACATGGATGAAACTGCCGCTGTTAGTTATTCTGGCCAATGCATCCTCCTACAGCAGGGCTTTGTCTCCTCCTCTTCGTATGCTCACACACACACTTAAAGTGAGAAGAGTGAGGTAAAAACCTCAGCTGTGGGAGGATGGCCATCTAATGGACATGATGGATATCATAAACACAGTTAGTTTTTCAGTGGGGATTTTTTTATAGCCAAGTTGTGGTGTCTTTTTCGTGCTTCTTGTCTGCAAATGGTAGGGAGTGGAGTTGGAGGGAACAGACAACCTGACATGCCTGAGAATACATCTTCGATAATCGAAGGCCGATCTGCTCACCACTGCATTACATCGCACATCACCCTTCGAGAAATAGACCAGTCCATGGCGTATCTTGGCACGATGCCAACTTTATCGGTCGACCAATGATATTGCACTTTATATTGGGTCTTTGGCTACCACTATTTGTACACGATTCAAATTTTACAACGCCGGTTCTGATTGGCCTCCTCTTCAAGAGGCAGCTGATACACCGCAGACCGGTCAATTTCTCGAAGGGTGATGTGCGATGTAACACAGTGGTGAGCAGATCGCCCTTCGATTATCGAAGATGTGAGAATATGGCGATTGTCAAAATGTGAAATTCCTAGAGTGGCGCGCGCCTAGCACTTTTGTGAAGTGGCTGAGAGGATGTATTGTGCACCTCATTCAGTCCCATCCGTTGATGGAATGTAAAATCCATCCATCTGACACTAAACGGAACAAGTTACAAGGGAAGCCATGAAACATTTCTCCATTTTTGATGAAGGGGAAATGATGTGAAACCATATATGTTGATCTGTCAATCACCAAGGGATTGGATATGTTTTGGGGCTAGCATTAGAGTTTGTAGCAGGGGTGAAATGGGAATGAACCGATCTAACATTTATTGAGAAACACGTGTAAATTAAATGGCATTGCTGTGCATCCCTTCTCAATATGTCATTGATTGTTAATCCCCTCATTAGCGATGGTTAATTAATTTAATTGACATTATTAGTTCCCAGGGGACAATTTCATCTGATAATGCAGGAATCATTATCATAATTTTCAGTTTTTTCTTTCACTTACGGCTCCAAATGAGCATCATGCTTGGGTGCGGTGAGCCGGCATAACTTGGGAAGTATATTTATGATTCAATGTTTGCAATCCCAGAAGAATATTTTGCAATTTCAGGTCAAGCATCAGTTCAACTTCATCAACATGTCATTTATATCACATGATCAACTACATTTATGGCCCAAAACTACTTTCAGCAAATGGCAAAAACATATGCAGATATGGAAAGCATTGGCAAACAGAAGACTACATGGCGCCAAGACCATTCATTAGTCAACACAGCTAGGATAACAAGCCGTATTAAACTGAGTTGGTAAAGTAAAACTCTGTCACAAAAGTCATCATTCTCCCAAAAATGGTATCTGTAACTTACCCGAGTTATGGCAATAGAGTAAAGCCACTAATACGAATAACCGTAAGGACACGAGTAATCCGCACAACCTATCGTATAATCAGATCCAACCGTTAGCGTCACAGTACAACTTTAGCGTCCACTAGCGAGTGACTCAGCCAAGAATGAACGGTGCCAACTGCATCCACAGGCAGGGCAGGGTTGGAAATGTATTCTCGCACAACATGAATAATTAATCTAACTTATTGATTCGGTATTATTTACATCATTCGCTGCATGCGAGACTAGTGAATGCCGTGAATTATACATACGGCTCTGATGCAACACTCTATGCGAGTATTAACAATAATACTCCATCACTGTGTGATTTATGACCGCTACATCAACAGATTAAACTGCGTCAATGGCTGGTATTCATAAAAGTTAGCAAATGCTTTTACTTATGCTATGTTCCCACTATCACGAATCACGCCACGATTGAAATCATGGTAAAGTAATCGTGGTGGTCCTATCAGATCCTGAGGTCAGTCTTGGCAATCGTATTGATCGTAGAAAAGTTTTGGAGAGTTCAAAATTTTGCTAGGTTTCCGATTGAAATCGTGGTCTTAATCGTGGAGTAATCGTGGTGATCCTACCAGATCTTATCAGATCTTGAGGACAGTCATGGCAATTGTGTTCATCGTAGAAAAGTTTTGGATGGTTCAAAAATTTTCTACGATCAACACGATTGCCCTCACAACTGACATCAAGATGTGATAAGATCTGATAGGATCACCACGATTACTCCATGATTAAGACCACGATTTCAATCGTGGCGCAATTCGTGCCACCTGAAATTGACCAATCGTGACCGCATCCAAGCGCACCAAATCGTACCAGAAAGTATCGACTCACATCACCTCATATCCAAACGTGAAACTTCAGAGAAGTAAACAAATATTCCACGATCAGCTATGAATGGCCAATTGTGATGTTCGTAACAGACCGCATGGACGGCAGTGGGAACTAAGCATTAAGATTTGCACAGCAATATCCAATGTACTGTAGTACTGGTAAATGTACTGCAAAACTTAAAATGAAATGCACATTTGCAGAGAAATTGGGCCTATTGCCACGCAGGCCCCTTGTTTGACTTCACCACCATCCAAAACCTTGTTCACCTCTGAGAGGAACAAGGTCTAATTTGCCCCCGGGGCAAGTCGTACAGTTCATTATTCACTGAGCTAGCCCAGTCATAATCAAATCAGAGCTGTGGTCTTTGATCCAAGTCATCGACACTTCAGAGAGTTCTTGTACTAACATTTTATGACTAAGCTGGTTGCTGTTTGCGCAGAGGCGCTGAATATTTTTTTACACTCTCTCGTTTTGCAGAGACTGAGGAGTTGCTGGTGACAGGATGTTCCACAGTGCAGAGTTATGTTAATTAGAACAGGCAAGGAGGTGAACTTAATGGACATGTCCAATATCGCTTGTCTATAACAATTTTGGAAACGGCATGTACGTAGTGACGCACACAACTTCCGAACCACTGGATTTACATTCTACACAAGACCTCAGGTGGGCTCCTGGTTTTATGACATATTTTCTTGCGGGTTGTGTTTTTCATCGCTCGAGAACCATTGATGGGTGTGAAAACTGCTGGCTTATAGCATTACACAATGTTTATTATCACTATCAGAATGTTCCAAAAATTTGGGTACAACAGAGTGACATCAAAAATAGATAAGAGAGGATCCTCTCTTACATGTATTTATTTTTGGTGACATGCATGAAGACAAAAATGACAGAGACAAGAAAATCAAGACCATTTAGGTAATAAAATGAATGGTAACGGTATGTACTCATTACTCACATCAACTCCTTCTTTAATCTTCTATTAGGAAGTCATCTTCACACAGATTCTTCAAATATTCGGAACCTGTAAGTAGTGTAACAAGAAAATACCACGATGAAATGACAATGGACTTATCCGTTCTACTATAATGGTGGAAGTATTCTTGGTATCACTTTATCAGTGAATAAAGGGATGGATGAGGCCGTGAGGGAGTTGAATATCATTCATGACACATGCGCGTGCTCACCCACAGGATCCTGGGTGGACCAGGGCGACCTGGTGTGTAATAAGGGGCAGTTTCAGTTATACGTCCAACGCTGCCACCTGAATTGATTTTACAGGTTTGCCTTGGTGCCCGCAGTTTGGCCTTTTCATATTTTCATGAAAATCTTCTGTCTGGGTGAAAGTTGCCTGCCCCTCATCCATAAGAAATCCAAACCCTGTGCAACTAACTTAGNAAAAAGGTTTTTTGATGTATTCACTGCTGCAATTTTTCCATTGTTCTGTAGCGAACAAATTTCCGGGCAATGAAATTTAAGGTAAACATCATTTCAGTGTGGTTGTTCACCAATCTCATCATTCCTTCTCACATAACATGCTTGCTGTCCTCAACTCACATAAAAGACATTTTGGTCATTTCACTACCTTTATTGTGTTCTCAGTGTAGTACTTCTTCATAAACACGTGTTGTGTGCCAAGGATTGAACGCCTGGGGACCATATGTGAGGCTTTCTGTACTGTCAGTTCAAGTGAATTTCAGCTGCATAGCTGCATGATATCATGTGGGAACTTTGGATTTGTCTCCCACACTTCTGATCGTGGTGGCTGGATGCATGAGAAAATGGCTGTTGGGAAAGTGGCCTCACTTAACTGCGGGTTGATTCGGTTGTGTTTGATTCCTTGGGAGGGACAGCAGGTTGAGAATTGAGTCGCTTATAACTTTATCACTGCTCCTTAGATAAACCATCATACAACATCATTCACATGAATTTTCCTTGATTTCCCAGATTGTCATTGAAGCCTGAAAGCATGGGCGCCTAATGTCAATGACCTAGACTACTGGTAGACGGTCAATTGCCTCTAATTTTGATTGGACACCTCATGACAATTGCACTAAGTAAAATAGAAAGATTTTTAGCCGCATTTTTATTGGCGTGTTTAATTTGAGTGCTTTGTGTAGACTACTACTCACTCCTGGTGGACGCTTGGGCTTGTTTTAATCATTTTTTAATTCAGAAGGGAATTGTATGTATTTCTTAACTTGATACCAAAGTTTCAAATTAATCAATTTTACCATTGACCATAAACTTCAGTGCCAAAATAGGAATGTCTTATAACATCCACTGCATGTTATCATTATCATGAGAACTCCTGCCTCTTCCTGCAGATCCCTGAGATGATATGCGTAGTGTCTTTTGCACCAAGGAAATTCCAAGCTGATCCTCAGCCGCATTAACTATTGTTTGATCTATTACATATTTTATGAATCAAAATCAACTTTTCAGGGTGTTGGAAAGAAAGGTGTCTACCGCAAAGGTACTCGCAATGTGAAGGACGAGGCATCTGAAAAAGGAGAAGAGAAAAACAGGAGTGAAGGTACCACTTACATGTAGCTTCTGATTAGCATTGCCATTGGTGCTGTTGCTTCGTTGCTGAACTTATAGACTCTTGCCACTTCTTTTCCTGAGAAAGTGTCGTAAGATACCACATGGGAGTATCTGTCCCCGTGGCGTAACACAGTGCATATCACAGTCGGCAGTATTGGGTCAGATTTGGGCATGTTGATCCTGGTCTTTGCTTGACCAGAACGAGTTGCCCTTTCTCTTTGATGTGACTAATGTACTGATTGGGAATCGAATCCACAACCATGTACACAAACACAGTTGGACTGCACTACCTGTACTCTAAAGACCTGGTTAAACATTCCAATGAAAGCTCTGCATTGTTGTGTCTGTTCAGTAGTTGTCATTATGATAGTTGTTCAAGCAACACGATGCCTCTGTTGATGTTATCATTTGCTTCTCATCTTGCCTACAGTGGGAAAGTCCATGACGAAAGTTTCTGCAGAGGACTGCAATGAAGATAGCAACTCAGTCCCGGACTCGAATTCCATGATCAGCAGTAGCAAGCCTGGTACAATAGGTGTGCTTTTATTGCTTTAAAGCAGAGCAGTGTAAACTCCTCCTGCTACATGGGCATGCTGTTTTTTCCACTAATTTCAAAAATTGGACTTATAGGTCGTATTCATAAAGCGGTTCTATCAGTAGAACCGTCTTAGGCCGGTTCCAAGTGAAGTGGCGAAGTACACTTGGAACCAGCCTAAGACGGTTCTAATGATAGAACCACTTTATGAATACGACCCATATAGATTACTGATACATGTACGTAAAGAATCCGGGGTTCTACATTTTGAAATCTACCAGAAAAAACTTTCCAGAGTTATGTACAGTTGTGCCATGAGGCAGAGGGAGTTCACAAAGTGTAAAATAGCTGTTGTGTCGTGTGCCCTTCATGTTTGCTTTTAGATATTTCAATCTTTTTTTCTGTCTTCCTAATAGTAAAATTGAATCCAGTTATATGCCCCACCTGACATATCTTTGTGATTGATGTAAATAATGGGGAATGCACAAATTTTTGTCGCACCATCTATTCCATGAAGTTAAGGTCGATCTATAGTCATTGGGTTTTCCCCCAGACAAGTGCATTCCAAGCGACCCACTGGTGCGAAACTGAATGAATCATAATGAATAATAATTGCCTCTACTCTGTTCGCCAATTTTAGGCCGCGTTAGCGCTGAAATAGATTTTANAAAGTTTCAAATTAATCAATTTTACCATTGACCATAAACTTCAGTGCCAAAATAGGAATGTCTTATAACATCCACTGCATGTTATCATTATCATGAGAACTCCTGCCTCTTCCTGCAGATCCCTGAGATGATATGCGTAGTGTCTTTTGCACCAAGGAAATTCCAAGCTGATCCTCAGCCGCATTAACTATTGTTTGATCTACTACATATTTTATGAATCAAAATCAACTTTTCAGGGTGTTGGAAAGAAAGGTGTCTACCGCAAAGGTACTCGCAATGTGAAGGACGAGGCATCTGAAAAAGGAGAAGAGAAAAACAGGAGTGAAGGTACCACTTACATGTAGCTTCTGATTAGCATTGCCATTGGTGCTGTTGCTTCGTTGCTGAACTTATAGACTCTTGCCACTTCTTTTCCTGAGAAAGTGTCGTAAGATACCACATGGGAGTATCTGTCCCTGTGGCGTTACACAGTGCATATCACAGTCGGCAGTATTGGGTCAGATTTGGGCATGTTGATCCTGGTCTTTGCTTGACCAAAACGAGTTGCCCTTTCTCTTTGATGTGACTAATGTACTTATTGGGAATCGAATCCACAACCATGTTCACAAACACAGTTGGACTGCACTACCTGTACTCTAAAGACCTGGTTAAACATTCCAATGAAAGCTCTGCATTGTTGTGTCTGTTCAGTAGTTGTCATTATGATAGTTGTTCAAGCAACATGATGCCTCTGTTGATGTTATTATTTGCTTCTCATCTTGCCTACAGTGGGAAAGTCCATGACGAAAGTTTCTGCAGAGGACTGCAACGAAGATAGCAACTCAGTCCCGGACTCGAATTCCATGATCAGCAGTAGCAAGCCTGGTACAATAGGTGTGCTTTTATTGCTTTAAAGCAGAGCAGTGTAAACTCCTCCTGCTACATGGGCATGCTGTTTTTTCCACTAATTTCAAAAATTGGACTTCATTTACAGTAGATTAGGTAAAGAATCCGGGGTTGCACATTTTGAAATCCATCAGAAAAAACTTTCCTAAGTTATGTACAGTTGTGCCATGAAGCGGAGGGAGTTCACAATACATGTATATGTAAAATAGCTGTTGTATCGTGTGCCCTTCATGTTTGCTTTTAGGTATTTCAATCTTTTTTTCTGTCTTCCTAATAGTAAACTTGAATCCAGTTATATGCCCCACCTGACATATCTTTGTGATTGATGTAAATAATGGGGAATGCACAAATTTTTGTCGCACCATCTATTCCATGAAGTTAACAGCAACTTCTTGTAAGTTGTGAGTATGAGTTGTGGGTTAAACCTTTATACCCTCCTGACTTGAAAAATTCTCATCGTACCTTTTCAGCTCCAGGGACATTCAATGAGGACAGTAACCTGATCTCACAAGACTCGAACCTTTCCTCAGAGAACTACAGTAATTATGAAGACTCCAACATGTCATTCCCTGCCAATCAAGGCTCCCAGCCAGATGACACAAATGAAGGCAATCCAGATATGCGATTAGGTGGGTTGGTCTGTTTCTTGTGTAAAAACTACCGGTAACTTTTCTCCAATCGAACTACATGCTGATGAAAGGACTGAACGAAGATCCTGTAATCACTCCATCCATGTCAGTTGTCTCCTTATCAAGTTGTTAAAAAGACTGAATGAATCTCATGTGTTGGCTTCCTTGATACTCGAATGTCATACTTCTATACCAGTATTTGGTTTTTGCCATTTTTCCAGCCATGAGTATGATAGGAGAAGAACGAAGGAAGAACAAGGATGCTGATAGTAGAGGTGTGTTTTATTGTTGCTCAAATTATCTTGTTTCTTTACATTTCCTTCTACATGATTTGGTTCGAAGGACTTGCAGAAGTATGAAATTGAAATTCAGATTTAAGGTTTTGTGGTGATAAAAAGTATGAGTTACAGTTGTCTCTTGGATTGTCTAAGAAGGGAAGGAGTTCTGCTTGTGAGTTGTGCTCATAATGGTTTTTAGGTACATGTACTTTTATTGTTTTCTCTTCAGACTCAGAGCCACCGGTTCTAGAACGGGAGAATAGCGAACCACCAACCAAGAAGCAACGAACTGATTCGTCATCCAAAGATAACTCAAATAGCTCGAGTTGAAGATAATGCATTATAGCATTTTGGGAAAAATCCCATTGGTTTTATGTTGACTGTATATATAATGTCATAACTTATGCTAAAAGATGTCAGAACATCGCATGGATTCTGATTTCGATCTGAGCTCTGCCAGCCATCCATGCCTTGGTCATACCTACATGTATTGGCTCAGTCATTGCTCAAAAACAGAGTAGCAGTCAGCTGTTGCCTTCGTCTTGCTTGCCACTGCTGTGTAGGATTTAACCTCTGATTAGTCAGAATGCCTGACAGTGATGAGTACCACATCCAGAAGGTTTTGGTTGGTCTTAGGGATAGCTATCACTCTACAGATGGCAGTCTGAAACATTACAGAGCCATTTGTAAACTACCGGTATATTGTAGGTGTACTGTATTAAGTGCTGACCTCCCCCAAGAACACAAATGAGTGTCTGATGCTTCCTCTTTTCATTTGTCCATGATTGATGGGCACAACCAAGAATGTCTCCCATCAGATGTACCAGTATTGATAAATACAAGTATCTTATGATTGCGAATTCTAATCTTTCAACTTTGACTTGACATATGTTGATCCTTAGAATGAATGCTCACTCTGTTTTGTCTTTCACATTGTGAGATCGGTGAACATTCATGCTTGTTCGTCTTGCATTTGTCTGGGCCATTGAGAAATGGTACTGGTAGTAGCCGTATTTGCCTGAAGTAAAATTTCTGAGTGACAAATAAGACTGAATGAGTGTCCCCAAAAGAAAACTGGCATATCGGACCAGGTGCACTAAAATGCTAAAGGGCCAAAGCTCTTTTTACATTGAAATTGTATTTAAATTTATGATATAAGTCAATAATTGGCTATTTAATTATTCTGACTTGTGTGTCATTGACATTTACAGTTCTGATTCTATTGTCGTATTTTTTATTCTGCTTATATGAAAGGGAGAAGTTAATAAAAATGTGAGGAATTTGAATTTGTATCAGACTTTTTAATTTCCTCTCTCATGGCACATGCTGCAGCAGGTAATTCAATTCCTGGACTAGTCCCAAAATGTATTTTGTTATTAGAAAACCTATTAACAAGATTAAAACACCAGGGCTGGACCTAGGATTGACAGCCCGGGATTGACAGTAAGGGGGGCGTAGCTCACCGAAGGTGGTGAGCACTGAAACGGGGTGGGGGTCCTCCCAGAAAAATTCGACAATTGGTAAGCAGTGTGTGCTTTAGATGCATTTTCCTGGGATCTGACAGCAAAATACTCGTATTTTTATCTGATTAAATATTTTCTTGTTAAAAAATAATTGCTCTGCCAAAAATGGGGGGGGGGCATTCAGCCCCATGCCCCCCGGAACAGCTGTAACATCTGTGAGTGTTTCTGTAGCTCAGTGTTCCCCAACAATAGACACGGCCCAGAATGGTTATTGTTGGGTTAGTTGCCGCTTAATCCGTCAGGAGGGAAACAATAAGAACAAGAAAAGGACATCGGAGCGATGTCAATGGTTTCCGATGAGAAGTTTACTACACTAGAGCTAGTTAACTGTGACCTTGACCTCTGACCTTCAAGGTCATTGCGTAATCTGAAAGCTCATCCTTGATAACCTAGGTGTAGCTGAAGGTTTTAGGCGTCTACCATCACCAGATTCTGACTTATGTCATGTTATCAAATTTGAATATCAAATCTCACCATGATATCAGCGAATATCATGCGACCGAGCAGGTGCANTGAGTCAGGGCCTGAATGCTAACGGCCGTTCTCAAATTGCCACAAACCTACTGCAAAAATGAGTAAAATATTCATTATACAGTGCTCTCATAATATAGCATAGTGGTTTAGGTAGCTTTTGGGATGTAAATTACCACATTTGTTTACTCCTCTTGGTCCTGATGATTCCCATATCTTAACATGCAACCATGCAATATTTAGTTCATGCTGCTGCATTATTTAACTCCAAATACATGGACAAACTAATTATGTTGCAGGTTGGCTCAGCTATACATTGAAAGGAGGTATTGATTTCTTAAGCTTGATGGTGGATGTGTCCAGATTTGATAGCAGTACCATTTTCGATTTACAGCTATTTTCTTTCAATATTTTATGCTGTTTGGTAGGTCTGTTGAAACAAGATTGTAATGTGACAAAATTGACTCTGTATATTTGGACCTTTTAAAGGGGCTTGAGATTCATAGTGAGAATTCCTATCCTTGTGCCACTTGATGGTTTGACATCATGCCACCATACATGTATGCCACCACCATTTCCCATAAGTCACAAATAAAGGGACAACATCTCTTCTCATCTCAGCACCATGAATAGAAAGAATTGATGGTAACAGTACAACTTTGTGAGCTGCTTTCACTTGGGAATCTTTTGAGCATTTTGTTGATCCCCTAGAAGATCTGCTACCCAACAGTGTACTATATTCTTGTAGTCGAATGTGCCCCGTTGTGACAGCCAAACAACTGTTTAAGCATGCCATTATGACTTCAACAGCACTCCAGAAACTTGCACTACTTTCACTCCCATTGCTATGGTAACCATGTCAACAATCTAATGGAACTTTACTGAACATGGCACATTCAAACAGTTAAAGTGTGCACACACTTATGAAGATCCTGTGCTTCTTTTTTCAGGGATATGTGCACTCTCTGCGTTAATCAAAAACAATTGAATGCTGAATTAGACTACCTTTTGACCATCTAAAACTACTGATCAGCAAGTTTGATCAACTGTTACTGTCGCTGAATGGGTGAATGTAGTCTAGTCCTGATCCTACACACTGATTCCTAGCCCAAACCCCTAGGCCTAACCCCAACCCTGACCCTCAACCCTTGTCACTGACCCCTACCCTAATCCAAAACCTACTCCTGATCCTGACCGTCAACGCTAACCATCCTAACTCCGTAACCTAGGTACACTGGTTTAGACGACATAAACAGTTTTTGCGTTACTGTCTTGTGAATTTGCCATTTTCTCCATATACATATGACTGCCCCATTGAAGAACTGGGTGTAACCTCCTGAATCTTAAATGAGCCAAAATAATAATCTGCAATCATGTATTCATAAGCTACAATAATTCATGTTACGTGTTGGAATTTTCACGTCATCCATGTCGATGTACATTGTCCAGGTCATGATCGGTAATAAAACTAGCACACAGTTAATGAAATCAATTATTAACGACTTCTCTTTTGAAGTTGGCTGTGCCACTCGAGTAGCAACGTGCATTGGGATTACTCCGCTGGCTGCTGGGTGGAGGCGCATGTCTTGTTTATTTTGCACACATGCAGCATTTGTTGGTGACAGGTTCTTTGATGGGATGCTTATGGTGACATAAACTAGCCAATGCTTGATAGAGGCTGAAGTTTTGTTAAGCGTTTGTGACGCCTATGTGAAGCACCATCTACATGAGGATTAATACAGTCACCCTGAATTAGCTGTACCGGTACCGTTCCTTACTCTCCAGGATCTACATTCCATTTACATCATTTTGACTATATAATAATTTTCATAATCTTTTTAGAAGATTTATGTGTGGTCCAACAATTGCAAATATTTCTTGAATTCATTTCGACTTTTACTTGGATTATTGCAGACTTTACTGAGGAATACTAACAAGGATTATGGTTGGTGTTTGGTAAGTGTATTCTAGACAAATTTTTTCCAAAGTTATCTGAGTCGTTGACTTCTTTTTCCCCTCTGTAAAGGCAGAGAGCAATAATTGACTAGGCCTATCTGACAGCAAACTTTCGATAGAAAACTGTCACGTGGAGCGGCGCCTTAAGAGTGCCTGATACTTGTATTTTTAAGAGAGGTATACCTCAAGTTCAAATACCAAACGAATGCTTGGAAATCTGAGTAGATAGCCCTGGTACTGAACTATGGTGGAATAAATGCTGATAACGGATCTGTATATGGAGTTGAGGTTCTTCATCAGCTTTCTCATAACCATACTTGTATCATACTCCGAACGTGAAAAAATGCCACTTTCAGCCAGTCCCATGTTCACTAATGAAATCTTTTCAACTCCTCACAATGAAATCAATCTTGCTTTCTCCTCATGTCATGATCGATGAAGGAAAAGACCACCTTTGGAATAAATGCTGACTTTGACTTTGAGATCATTTATTCAGTATACAAGTTCAAATGGATTTTGGTTGTAGTGTCTAAACTCTAAAGGCTGTGAGGTGGAACTTTAATAGCTAATGGACCTTGATGAATGAACAGAGAAATGGACCTCTGGATTCTGGTTGTCTTTGTGGAACATACGCCTACTTGTCATGAGGAGGCTGCTAAGAATAAGAGTAATCACATTGGTGAAAGCATTTTGTGAAAATGACTCCTTGACTTAACTCTCACATGATTATCCGATGATATGAGTAAGATATGATTTCTGTGATTGGTGATATGTCCAGTATGGATTTGACATGCATTGTCATCTTATGATCTTTTTATCTATCACAAGAATATGTTTGCACCAGATGGTGGCAAATTGAGTACCGTACGAAGCTTGACGTGATTTGTTTTATACTCCATAATACAAGTAGGCCTATTGAGGTGATTTTATTAATCACCATCCCAATTGAAGAGATTTTCATCTTGGAATATCAATCAATTGTAAACTACAGTACAGGTCACAATTGACATCCCAACGGCTTCGCGTAAGTTACTCGTAAGTTACCCGTAACTTACGAGTAACTCACGGCTTTGGTTTCGCGTAACTCACCGCGTAACTCCCCAAAATCGCGTAACTCGCCTCGTAAATCACTGCGTAGCTAGCGAAATTCGCGTAACTCACCTCGTAAGTTGCGCGTAACATAGCTCATGAGTTGTTGCGTATGTTACGAGTGACTTATGAGTAACTTACGCGAATTTAGGGATGTCAATTGTGACCTGTACTGTATCTTTTGTGATATGTTTTACTTTATTTCTTTCAGAAGTGAAGGGGTTTGAATGAACTGGATTATGGATGAGTAAAATTTTCTTTGTCTGCTGCTGTTAGAGGTCTTCTACATTACAAAATGACATCTTGCATCTCTCAAGTTTCTCTGTTTTTCCTGGTGTTCCTTGGCTGCAGTTATGGTGAAGTTGTGGTCTTCACAACTACAAAGATTTCAGTCAAAGAGGGAGAGCAGTTTCCCATGAAAATCAAACTAATGGGAAAGACCAATGAGGAGCTGAGTGTGGTTGTAAGGGTAAGTTACCAATGCTTTCTTACCTGCTGTACAAAACACTGAATGTACCGGTACTGAATGTATGCTTGACTCTATCCATGTATTATTGAGGAACTTAAATTTGCAATAGAGGCTGCTGTTGTCCTATTTTCCATTTCTTTCATTACCATTCAAATGATTTCTTTCAGTTGAGTCCCCAATCTGATGCTGCAGATTTTGAAGTTTCAAGTCTTGCCTCAGTTTTCCCAAAAGGAACTCAGAATAAAGAAGTTGTTTTAATCTTCACCACAAAGGATGATGAGATACCAGAAAAGGATGAAACCTTTATTTTTGAGCTTTTGGTTGTCAAGGGGCCCAGTGGTGCCATGGTGGGTGACCCCTCAAAAGCAACAGTCACCATATTGGCCAACGATGATGCTTTTGGTATCATAGGATTTGCTGATGTAAGTTTGTTTCGTTGTGGTTGCATTTGAAGTTGATTGTTGATTTAGTCAATGTCCTACTGCATTGGTTGGTCGAATTCAGTGTGTCAGAACTAGGAAAGCCATGCAATGATCATCTCTGGGTGTCCTGAAATATTACTGTAGAATTGTCCTTCATACTTTCCCGTCATTCAGTGATGCACTTACGCACAGCCCCCTGGTGCTGCAAACTATTTATCTTTCATCATATTCTGCTATATCAAAACATAAAATCCAAATGAATTTCAATTATGTGTACTCAGTCTCTCCCCAGGTGTACATCTACTAACTTGGTGCTAGTATATCTTGGCATTTATTCTGTTGGATTCAACTATTAAGCATTAAAAGAATAATAACTGGTTCAGGAGACGTGCAGTTCCGTAAGTGGACTCTGAATGATACTGTGCCAAGTCTGAAGATATGTCAGTTTCAGGATGGTTGCCTGTATGTGGCACAGAAGCTGTACTTCAAACGTGATCAGAATTAGGTACATTCTAATGACAAGTCATTAATTTAATAAATGAGATGAATCCGTGTAGCACATGAATGACATTCAACACTCACATCCTCATTTCAATTCAGCCATCGCCTAGATATGTAGAAGAACTCAGTGGGAAAGCAAACACTGTCCGATTGACAGTCAAAAGAACAAAGGGATTGTTTGGTACGGTGAAAGTGGCATTTGAGGTGAGTACTTCCAGTTGGTTTTGGATCAGCCTATAGACAAATCCCAGATTGACGGAAATGAGAAAGATCTGTGCACTTCCACCGAAATCACAAACACAACTTCAGTCTGAAACTGAATGACGTGACGCAGAGAACCCCACGACAGTGACTTCGACGACGTTGCGTCAGAGTCGACCATTGCTGAATCATGGATTGCATCACATCAGCTGGTTTCAGGTCGAGGTTCTGTTTGCGATTTCGGCGGAAGTGCGCAGATCTGGGAATTTGGGATTTGTCTATATTGATATCATATATTTATCATTGTAGGAGTCTGACTGAGGTTGCATTCAGTACCTACATTGGATCATCATTTGATCATTTCAGGTATCGTGGAACAATGGAACATCAAGTGGCCAATCTGACATCAGTCCAGCTGCTGGTGAACTGAACTTCGGGGAAAATCAGGCTTCTGCTACTTTTCAAATAAATGTCATCCCAGATGAGGTGGGTTTATGCTGAATAAAACCATTTAGACAAATTTCTAGAGTATAGTGTTGTTGGGCGTGGTTAGAATTAAAATTTTGAGTAGGTATTGGTTTTTGGACGATAGTGTCTGCCACTGGTGTGCCCATTCGAGTACCTGTGTACAATTCCAATACTTGGTAC
>NMRB01000119.1:368595-435338 GCA_002633025.1 Notospermus geniculatus | reverse complement strand
TAACCCAAAAATCATCAAAGTGCTGTAACTCAGGAACGACTTAACCCAAAGTGCTCCAATTTGCTATGTGGCCCCCTGCAGATGACCTTTATGTGCATGTTAAGTTTCGGCCTGATTGGACATCCAATATGGCCGCCAGGTGGCGTAACCCGAAAATCATCAAAGTGCTGTAACTCAGGGACGACTTGACCCAAAGCGCTCCAATGTGCTATGTGGCCCTCTGCAGATGACCTTTATGTGCATGTGAAGTTCTGGCCCAATCAGACATCCAATATGGCCGCCAGGTGGCGTAAATCCAAAATCGTCAAAGTGCTGTAACTCAGGAACGACGTGACCCAAAGTGCACCTACTCGGGAATGACTTTACCCAGATTGCTCATCCCTCTGTCATGAGACTGTTATGTCCAACACGGTGAGCACATGGTCCATGGACCATTTCATTTCCATTACTTGAAGTTTCGTCGTCGTTCTTCCCATAATGACCTGACATATGACGCTCATTTTCCCTTCACTACTGGTACCGTACTTTACATCTTATAGATTCCTGAAGACAATGAAGTGTATCACATAAGTCTATCATTGAATACCAAAGGACCAACACTGAATCCTTCCAGCTCAATGGTAGAGGTCATCATCATGAAGAATGATGCCCCTGTCAGGTTTGCTAAGGTAACAAATCAGAAAATATGTAGTTTTAGAAGGACGTTAAGGCACTGGTCATTCTGTTCACTGAATGTTCCCGCATGTAAACTTACCAAAGTTTTAGAGTTTTGGTAGCGAGGTACATTTATAGAACCAAAGAAACGAGCAAATCCAAAATCACATTTTGGATTTGCTCGTTTCTTTGGTTTTACCAAAGTTTTGACGTTTCACCAGTAAGCTACAGAGAAGTTACTGGGGCAGTTCATACATTGGTTACCAGTAGTTGAGCTTTGGTGCTGGCTCTTAAAACCAGAGTAATCTGATTACTTGACATTTTTATACTGTTTAAAATTGTTGTCTTCAGATGTGATTGCCTGTTGATTTCATCTGGCCAACTGATTCATTTTCATTCACTTATTTCAGTCCCAATATATTGTGGATGAACTAAAAAGCCAGAAGACCTTGCGAATACCAGTTTACAGGGGAATGACAGCAGATGGTAGCGCCCCCGTTGGACCAGCTTCAAAACTTGCTTCAGTCAATTACTTCCTTGTGTCTGGTACTGCAAAGTATCAACAAGATTTCCTTGGGGGGAATGGAACGATACGCTTTAATCCGAAGGTTCGCACAGAAACTATTACGATCTACATCCAACCCGACACAATTCCTGAGCACTTTGAGAAATTCACTGTAGTTCTCGCTAATCCAATAGGTGATATTGTTCTTGCGGATCCAAAATTTGCTGAAGTTGTCATCAATCCTAATGATGATCATAACGGCATCTTGGAGCTGAAATCAAAGACAGGTGAAGTTTATCCAAGTATAACAGTCAATGAAGACACAAAAGTTTCTGTGGCAGATCTGTTGGTGGTTCGACGAGGTGGTGCCTTTGGGAGTGTTTCTGTCAAGTGGGAAGTAACACAGAAATCAGGCCAACCTGTCACTGATTTGACTCCAACGTCTGGCGTAATTGAATTGAAGGAAAACGAAAAGGAAAAGCCAATCGTGTTGATGATAGTGCAGGATAAGACACCGGAAGTTGTCGAAGCTTTCAAAGTGGAATTAGTAAATGGCTCGGTCACTGGTGGCGCTAGGCTTGGAGAGGTAATCGCTGGGACTCTCACTCTGGAGGACAGTGATGATGTCTATGGTGCATTCAAGTTTGCCAGTGATGATGAACAAAAGATTGAAAGTGTGAGTACTGGATACACTGATACATGTGTATACATTTGTTTTCATTTGCAGGGTTTTGAATCTAACCAAGGGAGCACACTCAGATCCTCAATGTAAAAAGTTAAAGTTAAAGTTTGGGTTTATAGTCCGATATCAACTACGGTAGAGTTTCTCATCCGACTTTACACTTTAACCCCAGTCTGTCCTGAAAACTTTCAATAGAACTCAGATGAGCTGCTCATTCAGTGCTACAATCGGGCATTTCCGACCGGTACCCATTTACATGTATACACCTGGGTGGGGAGAGGCCAGTGAGGCAAATTAAGAGACTTGCCCAAAGTCTCACGCCCAGTGGGATTTGAACCCGGGACCCCTGACCGCTAGTTGGAGGCCCGAACCACCACACCACCGGGCTCCTCCAAAATGTATAGTGCAGCTGGTTTATATCATGTCACCACCTGTCAGAATAAGTTCCTGAACTGACCAGTTTACTTGTCAGGCTAGAAGCAAAGGGAGTTAACACGTTCGCTGCCATGGCCAAAATATCATTGCCATCCGCCATTGCCATGACCGCGAGGCCTATTTCAAGTTTATTTCATATTGCCAACTACAAGTCAAAGCTTTCTATTGTTTGCGAGGCACATGCACATTTTAGCGCCCGTCAAACGGCAAGGCCTGCATCTGGTCAATCCCCACTGCCAGTATGATCATTGGAAGGCTCTTCGTCATTGCCAAGCTTATCAGCATTAATAGAAAATGCCTTAGCCCTACTATGAGTATACTCGTAGCTGGCAACGAGGACGAGATCAGCAACTACGAGTATAATCGTATAATCGTAGCCGGCAGTCAACGTGTTAAGAAAAGTGGCAAAGATGGTACTTGTTCCGAGAGGTGTCACCTTGTAATCTCTTATTTCAGACCAAAGTGCCCCGGCACATTCAGCTGACAATACTCCGAACGGGTGGAACATTACGGCAAGCAAACCTGAAATATACTGTGGTGTATGTCTCAAACGGGACAATCTACAAGGATGCTTTAGAGACGGAAAGCACCGGCTCTGTCATGTTTGTCGAAAATGAGAAGGTCAAAGTGATCAACCTGAACATCAAGGCTTCGACGTTTCTCAGTGTTGGAGCATATTTTCAGGCTGTACTTGATGCTGTTGACCTCACGGACAAAGGTAAGACGATGAAAGATACTTAGAATGAGAAGGTCTGATGCACTGTGGTCGAAGATTAAAATCTACGTACATGATCAGTTGATAATATGTGACCCGTGAAAGCAAAATGAGTCGGAATGTGCCGGAAAGAAGACTCAAGATGACACCAGAGAACAACTATAGAAACTGACATAGTCAAATTTCACAATGGCCAGACAATACTGAAATCAACAATCCGTTGGTGCACTTTGGGTCTTCTTCTCTGCGCATTCAGACCCATTTTGCTGGCACAGGTCACATATTGTTATGGATCATCACTTTAGAGCAACATGAAACTTCATCATTGATCCATGTAACTCTAAACATAAACTAATAGCACCATCACTAAAAGATGCTTTTACGATCGTTTGCATTGCTTCCATAATAATATCTCTTTATTCTTATATTGGTTGTATTTTGTCTCCTTCACAGATATCGCCCATTTCAACAGCCCACGGATCAGTAAACCATCAACACTCTATTTAAATGTGACAGATGAAAATGCTGATGGAGAAATTGGCTTCGCAGAATCAGGAGATGTAACTGCCGAGGAAGTTGAAGGTAAAGCCAAACTGGTCCGACTGGCTCTGAACCGGGAGGGTACAAGCGGCATGGCCACAGTTACATGGAGTATGATGGCAACTGGTTCTCATGCAAAACAGGTAACGAAGGCGGATATTAAGCCATGGAGTGGGACAGTCACCTTTATCTCAGGTATGTGATAAGTCTGTCCTTTTTCTATGCTGAAGACATCCTTAACATCCCATGCCTCGCCGGGGGAGCAATGTGGTATAGTGGTTAGCGAGACACTCCAGATCAGAGGGTCCCGGGTTCGACTCCCAGTCCTGACCAAGAAAAAAAACACGCCTGCTTGTGACCTCGAGCAAGTCACTTTGCCTCACTTGCTTCACCCCACCCAGGTGTAAAAGGGGTACCTGGCTGGTAGTGATGGTCTATGTGAATGTTAGTCCAAGAGCGTGGAAATCGGCTGCCAGGGCTGTAATACTCCCCAGGGAGTGGAGAAATGAAATTGGAATGAACAGGTCTATAGCTGGGGAAAAAATGTGAAGCACCCTTGACACTGCATTGCAGTAAAAGAGCGCTATATAAAAACTAACTTTTTTTGAAAATTTCAATCATTTCTATTCTAGAAGTTCGTTCAACTCAACTTCTTCTTATATTGATTCCAGGACAGAAGGAGGCCTTCATTGACTTACTTGTCGAGCCAGACGACATTCCAGAGATAGATGAAACACTCTTGGTCAGCTTGGACAAGGTTGCCCCATCACCAAAACAGAAACTCCGCTCTGGTGCTACCAAGCGCAAGGTTATCATCAAAGAGAATGACAACCCGGGCGGAACATTCCAGTTCTCCAATAAGATGTCCAATAGCTACATTCTCAAGGTTAGTTTGTGTACTTCCAAGAGGATTTCTTGCCAATACCTTCTGCTGATGGCAGGGGGAGCCATTGGTAACTCTATCCGTCTGTTAACTAACAAAATCTCCATTGACCAACTTTCTTGTAGGTACCGATTACAGGTGTTGTTACATTTTACTGAACAAGTTCTTATTCCCAAGGAAGAGTGCATAACATACATGTAGGGCTACAATCCGATATTCCAGTTTTGTCTCTGGGGTTCTGTGAGTGCGTGCTTTGGTGCACCCCAAGGTCCCATACCGCCCGAGTCATGCAGCCCAGGTTGGGTATGGGCGAGAGACGGTCTTTGAGACTCCTGTCACTTGCTGTGCATGCTTGTTGCACTTTTGCGACGCTGCCAGAGTGTACATGTCCTGCAGCGTCTGTCTTGGCGATTGGTGGTCTACTGCCAGTTCCTGAACATTCACTGACTGAACGAGATGGCACATGGTCATGGCTGAGCCGAAGATGGCCGCCCTCTGGACCCCTCCAGAAAAGCACCTTCACACTTGACTAGACTGCCTAGCCCCTTGACCTCACATAGATCCTTTATATGAATGCTATCATGGGTTCAAAACTTTCAATAAAATTCTTTATATTTGGTAAATTTGATTTTGTTACTTTGATTGCACATCCAGGAGGGCGGAAACCCAATGTACGTGACTGTGACGAGAGTTGGCGGGGACCTGATTACAAAATCTGTTCTGTACTCCATCACACCAAATGGGCCTTCTCAGTTCTATGGAGCACAAGACGTGATGGTGTTCAAGCCTGGAGAAAGAGTGAAGACTGGGACAGTTATTACCATCGACGATAACATTCCTGAGGTAGGGTGTTGCATGATGTTATTGTCTGGAAAGGCTGTGCATATTTGGCCTTCTAAATGTTGATATATATTAATAAGAAGACAACTTGAAATAGCAAGTCCTCTTTCAGATTACAGTACTTCTCTTTCCAGGTTGATGCCATGTTCAAGTTGAAACTTTCATCATATACCCTGGCCGACACAATTGGATCTCCTGCTTTGATTGGCAGTCACAGTGTAATTAACATAACTGTGTTGGCCAATGACGATCCAGAGGGTGTGATTGTCTTCAACAAGTCTGCTCTGGTTATCCCTGTTGGTGAGTGAGCCACATTTGCGCACGTGTTCTATTCAAGTGATCAAATGTTGTTGAGATCATGAAATGTTAAAAAAAGTTTACGTTTGGGTTTATAGTCTTATATCAACTACAGTAGAGGTTCTCATCCGACTTTACACTTTAACCCCAGTCTATCCTGAACCCTTTCATGGCAGTAAAACTCAGATGAGCTGCTCATCCAGCGCTACAATCTGAGCATTTCTGACCGGTACCCATTTATACACCTGGGTGGAGAGAGGCCAGTGAGGCAAAGAGACTTGCCCAAAGTTTCGCGCCCAGTGGGATTTGAACCCTGTGCCCATTGCTAAATCTAATTGATATTCAGTGTCATCAAAAATAGATAAGCGAGCGAGATGTATGAAATCAGATTATGAAGGACATTGTGGAATTCTGCTTGATTGACAAGTCTAAAGCACATTATTGTCTCTTCAGATGAAAGTAAAGGCAGCACCATAACAAACGCCGAAGTAGACATCCTGCGGACAAGAGGGACATTTGGAAAGGTGACCGTAGATTGGACAATTGAGAAGAAAGATAACACATCTGACTTGTCTCCTATGAGTGGCACAGTGCTGTTTGGCAACACGGAGAGTAAGAAGACCATTGAGATCAAAGTCCTGGCTGATGAGGTAAACTTGGTTGTTGTGTTTTGTTGCATGAAACAGAAAAAGCTCACTTTCAGGATCATTATTTCTATGGATTTCTTGAAAAAAATTGTAATTCAGCACAAAAGGGTAGAGTATGATGCACTACAGGAAAGACCTACATTATCCTTACTCATGATATGAGGCTATGTAAGTTTATTAGTAATTTCACATCTTCCAGAAGTGTGGCTCCTCCATAAGACTGCTGGGAAAAAAAGGAGTGTCAGGGGAGATGTCCTTCATGCCATTCTCAATCACTCTTTTCAGCTCCCTGAGGACAAGGAGACATTCATTATTACTCTGAGCAACCCAACAAATGGAGCTGCAATTGGCAAACCAGCATCTGCACAGATTGTCATCTCCAAAAATGATGATGCCATTTATTTCAAAGGTAGGAGAAGGCGTTTGTTTGGCATGGTAAAGTGGTGAAGAATCTTTATCTCGTGCCAACACTAGAGCAATTGTCTTGGCATGGCAGGCAAGATGTGATTCCAACTGATTCACTGCAAATACATGTACCGTAATCTTGTTTAATATAGAGAACATGCAATAACTTACTGCAGGTTTACAAAAATGTCTGAAATGTCATCATTTTCTCCATCTCAGCTCCAGCCTATGCTGACATTCAGGAGACCGAGGGTGTCAAATTCACAGTGGTCCGAGACGGTGATGCCAAACATGTTGTGAAGGTGAAATACAGGACAGTAAATGGGACAGCGTCTGCAGGAGTTGACTATGTACAGATTGATGGAGCACAGCTGACCTTTGGTGTCGGGGAGAAGGAGAAGGAGATGGAGATTGATGTTAAACTTTTGGATGATAAGGAACCTGAGCCAAATGAAACATTTTTTGTTGAACTGTATGATCCAGAAGGTAAATATAATCTAGGCTACACGTACTGTGTTACCGGTACAGTACGTTGCACAATTGACCTCCTTTCCGCACCGCGCACCATCCGTGTGCCACATGCAGCGTCGTGCGCGTACCGTCCTCGAATCTTCCGCGGACGTCGCGTGCTGTCATGGAAGGCATTGCAATGAAGACGTAACGTCATTCACCCATGGTGCACGGACGTGATGCAGAAGAGACACGTGACAGGCCCATACCATGCGCAATGAACTGAAGCATACTTTCCGCGCGATGTACGTGGAAGGTACGTGGATAAAGGTAGGTCAGTTGTGCATCGTACTGTACATGTAGTTTGCAAGTTTTTAGACAGTATCATGACTTGCAATTTAAAAACGAGGGCAAAAGAACAGCCGTGGTGGACAAACATAGAGAGGGCAGAATGTTGTGGACACTGATAAAGGAGTGTATAGCAAAGCAAATATAATTCATGGGGAAGTACTTTGTATAGATCCTCTGTTTTGAAATTGCAGGTGATGTTGTTGTGTATGGTGCCACAAGAGCCACTGTTCACATCCTCAGCAATGACATGGCTGGCGGAGTTTTTAAGTTCACTGCTCCATTCGCTGAAGATGGCATTGAAGGAAGTCCCACTTCATTTAAGTGAGTATTGGTAGTCTCTCTTAGGGCTAAAGTGGCTGTGATCTTGATTGGGGGTGCAAATTGAGGTTCAACTGTGCACCCTCGTGACCCAGTCTAGTCATCTGTGGCCTCTTTTCACTTTGAGAGGAGTCCAAGTCAACTAGAGCAAGATCATTAAACTTGAGTCTACAGTTTGCCTCAACAAGCTTCAAATGCTTCTTTCAGCATCATTCGTGAGATAGCCCAGTTTGGATCCGTGGCTGTCTTATGGGAGATCCAAAGTATCAGCAACGATGCCTTAAACCCTAACGGCACAGACTTCGATGATTTGAGAGGTTCTGTCATCTTCAATGAAGGTGAAAAGGTGAAGGCGCTCACTATTACGCCAAAGAAAGACGGAGTGCCAGAATTTGACGAGAAGTTCAAGATTGTGTTGTTCAACACTTCAGGTAAGGAAATTGCAGAAGTAGGCCTACTGTGCTCAATACTCTTTACTTTTGTGCCCTTCTTTAGTAAATGTAGGCGGAATGTTCTGTGAATATTCTAGACTGAATGAGGAACCGGCAGAACTAATCCGTGATGTGGCGCTGACGAACAACTCAGTTAAAACGATGACGTCAAGCCAATGTTACATGTATTTGCCATTTAATTCTGAAACTACCGCCTACTTCTAGCCCTAATATACCTGAAGTAGTCCATTGAATTTCAAATTTTACACCTTCATCGTCAAGTATAGGACTGACTCAAAGTATAGGACTGACTCAATGTATCTGAATGTTTTTAAACGAAAATTCAAGCGGGAACATGTTGAATTTCATCAATAAAATTGACTATTTTAGCATAAACAACAGACTGAAGAGCAACGTCATTGATTCTGAATGCATCACACGTAACTTCACGAACGATGTGCGACATCAGTGACGTTTTCAACGTCACAACGCATGCACTTTTGTGTTAAAACTGAGTTGTTCCCCAGCGCCTCCTTAGGGCGCGCCGGTTCCCCATTCAGGGTTCCCGCGCGTCTTGAAAACCATTGAAACTCTTTGAATTTTAGAAAGTGTTTTCCATGTCTGGAAAGTCATTAAATTATGTGATTTGCTAATAAAGTCTGTGAAAACCATGGAATTCGGACTTTTGGTGCATAAAAAACTGATTGCCCTTATTTGTGCGCCAGTAGTTAAAAAACTTACCCGACTCCCGGCCTCAGGCGCCCGCCTGACGGCAGCGTGCTTCCCGTGCCTCGTGCGGTGGACAACGGGATGATGCTATGTTTGACCAAAACATGTCTTGGAATTTTAAAATTTTTGCCTTGGAAAGTCATTGAAAGATCATGGAATTTTACTCAGGAAAAGGTGCAGGAACCCTGCCATTGTACCAGCATCCCAGAGTGAAGCCTATTCTTATCCTATTTCGTTTGCTGTATTTTAGTTGTTTCTGGCGAGGTTGATAACTTCCAAGCCTCACTAGCAAAGACTGACCTGACTGTAAGCCTTACCGTCAAGATGAATGATGATCCCTATGGCGTACTTGGCTTTCCTGTCACATCCAAGGAGAAAGAAATCGCTGAAGATTACTACCCTGAATTTAAGAATACATCAACGACAAAGTTTACTGTAGAGAGGAGCATGGGAGATGAGGGCGATGTTGCGGTAAGAGATGAAGACACGCATGACTAGTTCATTGGCTGTTATATATTGATTTCCAATGAGGAACCCGTGAACCAGTGCCATGACATGGCGCTGTCAGTGTAGGACCCGGAAATTCCTGTTTTCTAATAGTATTTCCATTTAATTCTTGCCCCAAAATAAACCACTCTGTTTGGTCTGATTTCAATTAAATTACATGGCCCTGTTTCATTTTCAAAGTGCTCCATATATCATTGCTTTGGTTTGTCAGAAATGCCACAGGATGCCAATATTGACGTCTTTTGGGGAAACGATGTGTTGAAAAATGTACACAGTTTTCTTGACGGCATGACATCAACAGCAAAAAAAAGTGACGTCAGTACGTCATTCAGGTCTTATACTCGCTGCGCCATCTATTATTCCAGTTTGTCATGCGGGTTCCCCATTCAAGGCTTGAAACGTTCAAAAAATAAAAAAATATTGATACATTGATGGCAGACTTTTCCTCCAAAGATTTCTGACTTGGTGATCTTTTGCAGGCTGTTTGGGGTATCTTCTCTGACTCCGGTACCAACCTACCTAGTATGCATGACCTTCTCTTCTTGGGTACTGTCCCGAAGTCGGTGAAGGAAGTAGCCACCAAGAGAAGACCTGGTACTGGCACGGTTGTGCTGCAGTTTGAGGGCACACCTGGTGAGTAACATGCGATGCTAGCAAACAAATTCACTGTGGACACGCCGTGCATGCCACACTTTGGTAAAATCTTTCATCTTTCATATTTTTCCATTTCACGCACCAAGTCATGAATGACGTGACCCAAGTCAATGACGTAATGATTGGTACATGTCTGTTGATTAGTAATGCAAACAGAAGATCAGCAGATTTTCTCAGGCATCTCTGAAATACTTACCTACTAGTAATTTCAGTTTTGTTATACTGTAAACCATGAAATTTTCGCGTGTGTTTTAGTTTCGCGCTCAAGGTTCAAAACGCGAACATAAATCGCTTGAAAATCTTGAGTTCTTGAGATCTTGAGATTTTTTGAAGCTGAAGGGTTCCAATCGCGAAAATTATTCTTCACGAATTCGTAGACCCCCAAAATCGCGAACATTTAGCACCGCGAAAATTTCACGGTTTACAGTAGTAGTAAAGTAAATTAGTATGATGTGAATGAGGAGTCTTTTCAAACACAAGATTCAAGGACTGATCACTTTTAACACTTCTTTCTGGTAAATTTGCATGGCTTTCAAAGTCACAGGCACTACTCATGAATCTTCTCTCACATGAAATTATACCCCCTGATTTTGATTCTGTCGTGACAGAGGCACTGCTCTCTCTGCTCTCTTCACATCATCACTTTTTGGATAGAGTTTTCAGGTACATTATGTTGGTAAGTAGCATTCTATTGAGGCCTCCTTAGCTTCTCCTGATATGAGTTCTTCTAATTTGAGTTTTTGTATGCATTGCAAGGCTAATCATAATATGTGACCGTCTATGAGAAAACCCGGTCAAAGTCGCTGAACACCACAAGGTTAATACATGTATGTTACGTTGAGAGCATCATCACAATAAAAAACCACCGGTCTGTTGGTGGCAAATAAAGCCTTATCGATGGTGCAACAAAGATCAGGTATGGTCAAGGCCTATGTCACTCCCTAGCGACTTTGGCCGGGTTTTCTCACAGACGGTCACATATACGATGACGACAAATAGATGGACATGCACTGTGTATGACTGAGAGGATTGCAACAAGTTTCAGCTTTACAAGTCTCAGCTTTGCAATTTTAACAACATTTTGTCTGGTGGGTTTGTGTATTTCCCACTTTAAATGACATAAAAACTATTATTTGAACTCAAATTGCTTTTCCATTGACTTATAATACCGGTACAAATTTCTAGGTTCATTCCTGACTGTGCCCGCACAATATCAGCCATCGCCGACAGACACCACAACAGGCTTTAGCATCAGCGCATGGATTCAACCAGCTTCAGCAACGGACGGATTCATATTGGCAAAGACGTCAACAAAAGGAGATCGTGTGTACTATGGCTTGAAGGTCACAACTCAGAAAACTGAACCCTTGACTACGATTGACTTTCGCTATGTTATCAAAGGAAACCAGGTGAGAGTTGTTTGGATTTGGTGTTGTATTCTGTTTCTTATGTAGGCCTTCTGTATCTTGAACCATCAAAGAATATGGTAAACTGTATACATATCTTATTCATCATGGTTTCAGGACAACCAGAATGCCCCAGCTCAGGCCAAAGCTAAAGCCATTGATGATGGAAAGTGGCACAGTGTCCTGGTCACCGTTGATAGTGGTTATGTTGGAATCTACCTTGATGGGATCAGGATAGGTAACATGTAAGTATTCAAGGAGGACGACCACCTGCCTGCTTTGATTACATCTCAAGCAAAATCAGTGCCGTGTTGTTTTTTCTCCTTTCCACCTACCAGTTCTTCAATGTCTCCATCTCCTTCACGTTGGATACTGAATTCAGAGCCCTGGTTTTGCCTTTTGCATTTTCAGTCAACTTGGAGACAAGCAGATTGAAGATCTTCCTGGTCTTTTAACTGTTGGTGCGTTACCAAAAGGAACTGAGGCTTACAAGGGTTTGATGCAAGATGTTATTGTCTACTCAAGAAAACTTGAGCCTGGGTATGTATTTTGGAAAGTAACTGGCAGACTTTGTGAATGATTGCATGGTTGTCACTTGTGGTCCTTTTCTTACGATTTCCCTTTCAACATGAAATCATGTACCTGACGTTGGAATCGTCCTGATATTGATAACCTTTATTATCTCCAGTGAAATGAAAGAGATCTTTGAGACACCTGCACGAAAGGACGTCACCCCATTATCGGGGTATCTTCAATTTCCAAACAAAGCTAGGCTGGCCTACATCGACATGTCGTCATTAGATGATAAAGAAGAGGAGAATAATGAAGTCTTCAGCATCAGACTCATCTCTGCTAAGGGAGGGGCACGCATATCGACTAATGACTATGCCAGCATTCTTAAAGGTACCGTACCCGTACTCAGTCTGTCAGTTTGAAATCAGGCCGTATTGCAGTTGCCACGTGTGGCCACAAAATTTCATGCGTGATTGTGAACTGTCTTAGATTATAAAACACCCAAAACCGATTGTTTCAGGATGTTAGTTCGTTGTCAGTTCACCAGTACTTACATAGAACTTGTCCATCTGATGTAGTCATTATTCCTTTTTCAGTTCTGAAAAGCGATAATGCAAATGGCTTATTCGGCTTCAGCAGCGGCTGTGCCCCAACTGTTGCCACCACAGAGAATGTCACCTTCAGCTGTGAGGTGGATAGAAAACGAGGCAATCATGACACAGTGACTGTGAAATGGAAAATCTATCAGTCTGTCAAAGGGTCTTTGCCTGAGGCCAGTGCCGACTTTGTCCATTCCAACGGTGAACTTGTCTTCAAGCCTGGAGACAGACAAGAGGTATGTCTTGGTAGTGTCTATCCTAAAGAGTTATTGAGAGTATACATGTAACTTAGAAGTTCAGTGTCTTTAACTCTTTCAGCCCTACGGACGGATATATCCGTTTGCCAAAATCATTCTCAAATCCTATGGACGAATATATCCGTCCACCCCTAAACCCTATTTTCTACAATATAAGATTGGCAAAGTAGCTTCTTTTAGAAAATCTTGAAGTTTTTTTTCTGAAAAAAATTGCCTAGGATCTGGGAGTCGCGGCGGAAAAATCGCCTAGGGCTGAAAGAGTTTAATGCATGTTGTATTCATGTACTGGAATTCAACTCCATGCTCAGCTTGCTCACTTATGAAGGATGTCTGGATTTCAGGTGTTGAACTTCACACTCAAAGATGATACGGTACCAGAACTGGCAGAGAAGTTCCTTGTAAAACTTGAATCGGTCTCAACTAGCGATGGACAGGTTGGCACTACGAAAACGAGTGGTGCCAGCATAGACATGAAAGCAAATACTGCTGAGATAACTGTAAATGAGAATGACTACCCATATGGATTGATGGAGTTTGGAATGGACCTTGTGCCGCCACCTAGTGGGGTTGTTGTGAAGCCGTTAACGAAGAAACCTGTGGTAAGAATCTCTCTACTCCCATCCTCCATCTTGATCCACAAGGTCTCCGGTCACTCCGCCCTTCGACTACGCTCTCTTCTTGAAAGAGCGAGGTAGGAGTGACTGAAATACCTTGGTGGGGCAAGATGCCCATGCTCTAAAGAGTCACAACATGTGAGATGTGGAACGTTTTTATTGATAATCAGCAGCCATCTTCAGGTCTCCACAAAACCTCGACCAAAGTACCCACTGCTGTTGAAGGGCTGCCACTACCTGCTGGTTTTTGTACCTTTCACTCCTTTTAATATCACTTCATTGTGAGCGCTCGTCCAGTGAACTCGAATCTCCTCAGGATATTGATGTATTGACAGAGGAAATTTGTCGGTATTGTTCCAAAGATAACTTTTTTATGCAGATCTGGAGTCTGGTCAATTTCTTACTTTTGTGATTTGTCAAATGCATTGTATATTGTAAGCTGTCTTCTTCCCCAAGGTCCGAGTGTCCGAGGAAGCACGTGTTGCCCAGCTGATGGTCGTCAGAGCCCAGGGAACTGTTGGGACGGTATCAGTGGAATGGCTGACGAAGGAAGAGAGTGCCTTAAGCTCTGGAACAAGCCCTGATTTCAAGGTAAGGCACAAGTTTTTACATCCATGAACATTCATTCAAACCTTCGGTCGATCATCATTGATCATCATTTTTCACTGGGTAAAGTGGGAGGGCAGGCTGATATTCCTCAGTGGTTTTAGTTTTCTTTGTGTGGTATAGGTGACACTCCTGAGTTCCTGATCAGACTTGGGGAAAGGATCTCCATTGCTGTGGGGAAGCCAATACTATTGCTACATTGAAATACTGTTATTTCAATTACATGTAGCTGTCACTTTTTTATTTGACTAACTGTGTAAAAATAGAAATAAAATGCTTCTTTTTCAAGATTCAATCCTTATATGGTCGTTGGCACACAAATCATCCTTTGGTTGAAATGATTATTTGTGGGCCAAAAACCACGTTAATTGTTGAGAATGCAGTCCATGAAAGTCGAACCTATATTTCCTAAAGTCATGTTCTTAATAATACTCAAAGTTGCGTTTGTAAATTCTCTTCAAACTTTCAGTCATCCAATATTTCAGAGTCAGTGTTTCTTATCTCGTTAGATTATTTCCAATACTTGAACATGCTGTCGTAGATTTGCTTTGAAGGCCACACCAACTAAAACGTTCCTTCCTTAACAGATGTCACAAACAGCAGTACCATAATTGGGGTTTATTGGTTCTTTGAGAGGACTGTTAAGTTTTCAAATAAAGAGTGAATGTGCTATCATCGCTAGATTCTGCAGTTGAAACCAAAATAGGATGGGTAGTTCTAAGAGTTAGCCTCTGGACAAGCAGGATTCTTTACACACAATGTTGTTGTCATCGTAGAACTTTCCTTAGCAACACCTCTGCTTGGAGGACACTTTTCTCTAGTCTATCAAGGGCAGAAAAGTTAACCCCAACATGCTCATTTCTGGTCAATTTGACTTCTGTAATCAGGACACTTCTAAATTAAGGACAGCATTTGCAAGTCTCTAAGGTGTTAAAGTCTGGAAGGTGTGTTCTCAAATACAGACCGGTTCCATCGTATTGTTTTTCAATATCCTCCCGCCACATGCCTTCAATTACCTCAGGCAGATATGTCTTTGAAGAAAGAATGAAACCTTCTTTTGTATTTGAAGAGTGAAAAGGTTTCATATGGAAGCAGATATTGAGTAAATGTCAAATTGGCATCGCCTAATCTTCTTCAGTATGTCTTGAATCTGTAACACTTGTGATGATGGAGATGCTCAAAATCCAATGCTAATTTCTTATTAGTCGGGTGATGACCTTAAAGGTAGATAAAATGAGGTCGTGTATGCTTATTAGAATGTTCCTTTGAATGCTTGTTTAGGAAAGTCATTAGATTTCAATCAATATCAGTGAAAACATGTATCAGAAACTATTACCGTACTTGAATCACATTCTACTCAGAGCTGTATGTCTTCAGACGGTATCAGAGGACAAGGAACATCTTACCATCCTCAGGGACATCTGGTCATGATCAGAACTCGAGAATTAGGGTGATTTGGCCCAATCTGAGTTCTCAGTTGTTTTCTTGTGCATGGTGGTGGTTGTTCTTGACAAACCCAACAATGGTACTACATGTATTTTGCATTGCACATCTTAATTCTTTCCCGATATCAGCCAATGAGAAATCATTTCAATGTATTTTTTAAATCGGATATTGTGTTGTGGTCAGAGGTGTGTGTCTTGCATGTCCTGGCATCTGT
The DNA here is from genome assembly GCA_002633025.1 of Notospermus geniculatus. Lineage (NCBI taxonomy): Eukaryota > Metazoa > Nemertea > Pilidiophora > Heteronemertea > Lineidae > Notospermus > Notospermus geniculatus. Next base: position 419,640 of record NMRB01000119.1, on the reverse strand, counting down.
AGGGAATGGGGAATGATGTTCATCACAGTTAATCAATTTGCACAACGTCGTGGGAAATTTTACTTCAGTAGGCTATTCAACTTGGTTTGGACCCGTAATATAATCAAATTTCCCTTGTACTGATCGTAATCGCTTGATTATCATCCCATGGGTCACTGCATTGGCGATGTAAGCAAATCAACATCGTGTGTACTGAAATTGGTAGATGGGTCCTGATTGATTTCCAACGATCATTAACTACCAGCGGGAAGTCTGTTCCATGCGCTTGAGTGATTAAGGGTTATTCAGTGACATTTAGCCCATGTGTGAGCTGCACATCACCAGACACCTTCGAATCATCAATTAAATTTACTTGTCGCTGGCATTTATGATGGAGTGATTAAGAAGTATATGTGCTACGTCAGTCATGTTGATGAAACGATTGATGGCCCTCGAGTGACATTTGTGATAAATATGACACCATTAAGATTTAAGTGCTTCTTCTTAATGCAGTTTAACNCCTTTCTAGGCTCATTTTCATCGTCATTTTCACTTCCAGAGGATTTAGAAAGCTCATGCTCTGTGCTGCCCCCTACCCCCCACCCCAGGGGGGCCCTACACCACCTACCCCTACACACTGATGTGCATTTGCCGCCAAATGTTCCTCCAAGTCTGAATTATCCGTCACCCGAGTAATATTCCAACTTACTTTCACTTTGTTCGTCAAAATCACGAAGAATCCCGACATTACTGGTAGCTATTTTCATCAACCACTTCATCCAAAGAGCAAGGGAGCCTCCCGCCGAAAGCCCACCATCATTTCAGCCATCGTATACCGATTTACAAAGAGAAACACGTCTAGTATACGCAACTAAGGACAGGCGGCGCCAGCAGTAACGGCAGTCCAGATAAACGGGGAAAACCCATACACCGCAGTGCGGGGTATACGCGATTTAAGGACGTATCAGAATCCACCGCAGTGCGGGGTATACGCAGCGAAAGGGTTAATGTCCGGCAACATCTAACTACGACCCAATGGAATGCAGAAGTTAGGAAATCGACAGTTTGATTTTCTACGGACCTTTAATCACATGCGGCTCTTGAATAACCGGTGCACAGCGCGAACAATCGGGGAACGACCACAAATGGTCGACAGACATGATTAAAAACCGCAAAGCTCTGCCACATAACATGACTTCCGCATTCCATTGGGTCGTAGTTAGATGTTGCCGGACTTTAGTCACAATAGGGAGGTTTCGCAAGCGCCCGGTTAGGCCATACGACGACGTTTATCTATTGTTTGGGTGTACCTACACAATAGATAAACGTCGTCGTAGGGCCTAACCGGACGCTTGCGAAACCTCCCTAATGACAGCTGCCATACCTGGTGGTTTAGGTTCTGGAATTTTGTAGAGCAGTATCTTTATCTGGCTGTGCTCAATGATACAGATAGAATTGTGATGATTTGACACTGATCAAACCCAAAATAATTCCCAGTACTGTTTGAATTCATTTGCACAGCTCACCCTGACTAAAGCTAACATAAAGAGGATCAGTGAAACGTGAATTTCTGGCAGAAATAATTAGAATTTATTTGAAGGAATCCTCTTTGCTAGCTTCAGATGTAGATGACATTCAGCACAATAAATATATTGTTCAGTATCCATGACAGTAATTGGATTGAGTGGATGTCTGTTTCCCTCTGCTGTCTGCCTCCGACATTAAGAAATGGGTTTTTAAATTAACCAGAGTATATTAACCAGTAATCCGCAGCACCAAGATGTGAAGCTATCTGTAAGTAACGCTGTCGGAGGACAAATTATTGTCTTCGCAGGAGAATAGATCGGCTGTTGCAGAGTGTTATTGACAGAGTCTGGTTACAGGAAGGTGTGTTGAAGAGAGAACTGTAGGGAAGGGGATGAGCAGGCAGGAAAAGGATATCTAACTTGACGGTGGGATACATCAAATATAGACCCTGAAACAAGTTCAGGATGTGCCGCAAAACTTATTTTCGAGAAGTGGGTTTTGTGTTGGTGTTTTCGAGATATAATAAAAGGAGTCGTCCTCCAGAAATTTTGCAGATTTTCGACCCCAACCGGGGTCTTCTTCAGGCTGGCACTTTCAAGTCGAGCTACCAGAAGTGTTTTCGAGAAGTGGGTGTTGTATGGGTGTTTTTGAGAAGTGGGTGTTGTGTGGTGGGTATTGAACCAGTTGCAAGAAAAAGTGAAACTACATGTAGATCCACTGGATGTGTCTATCCTCATACGAATGTCTCAGGTCCTCTTGAGGTGGCAACTTTATTGATTTCAGAAAAACTGATAAAAACCGTACATGTATGTGAGAACTTAGTATGATAACAAGGTTTGAGTGAATGGCTCTACCATCTCTGCTGATCCGATCCATGCCATAAAACGTTCGTAAAAAACTTGCCCTGATCATTAACTGGATTATGGAATGTAATCTAATTTGAATAAACTCAACTGGGTTTTATTGACTCTTTAATGTTGTCATGGTGTACGTTTTACTGGTTATTGGCGATTAAATTGATTTCTTGTGTGGTAGTGGTGCAAAATACAGCATTAACCACTTGGTATCAAATTCATCATTTCCAAATGAAGTACAGTGGCATCTCTCTTAGCAGACGCTATCTGCCAGGTGGACACCTCTCTATTAGGCCCCTATTACGTAGAAGTACAGTACGTTGCACAATTGACCTCCCTTTCGCGGTGCGCACCACCCGCGTACCACATGCAACATCATTCTCGTACCATCCTCGTATCTTCCGAGGACGTGGCGCAGCGTCATGGAAGGCATGCAGTGAAGACGTAACGTCATTCACCCGACGTCACGCAACAGAGACGCGTGACGTACCCGTACCATCCGCGATGAACTGAAGGTTACATGTACCTTCTGCGCCACGTCCGAGGAAGGTACCCGGATAAAGGGAGGTCAATTGTGCAACGTACTGTATACGGTATATGAAAACGCCAGTTAAAACAAAGGCTTCAAGTGGATTCACGACCATGAAGCCATTGTTAACTGGCGTTTTCGTATACCGTATACTTCTATGTAATAGGGGCCTTAAAGGAGCTGAACGTCCAAGTTGTAAACACTCACTCACTGATCCACGCGGCGCCTGCGGTGCTGCCACCTATTGTCGGTGATATGTATTGACGTGAATATCGTGAATGAGTTGCATTGGACCGGGCACCAGTCTAACGATCACGGGGCGCTACTGGTGCTGCCACCTTCACGAAGGAATAAAACTAGTTTGCTGGCCACTGTTTGTAAACAAACCAGTTTGTTTACAACTTGGACGTCGAGCTCCTTTAAGGACACTAAAGTTCATCCCAAACTTGTCATTTTGACCTCTGTAATCAGGACACCCCTCAATAGAGGACACCATCTACCACCCGAAGGTGTTGTTAAAAGGGAGGTTTCACTGTACTTGGAGCTCTCTGGGGAGAAATCATGGTCTTGCAGGGGCGGATACAGGATTTGGGAAAAGAGGGGGCACCCTGTGCTAGGAACACTGAAATTTGCATCAAATTCCAAAATTTCACGGTTGATTTTACGGATTCGTTGGCTGAAAGGGGAGGCGAGCGCCTGGCTCACCCCCCTCTGGATCCGCGCCTGTCTTGCACCCACTTTGTGTACATGATGATACATCTATCTTATATCACAATATGACAGGATCATGTTGTGTGTAAACACCAGCGACACCCTACGTGAAATATAAAGCTGGATATGGGAACTTGCCAGTGAATGAGACCCTGGGCATACTCTTCTCATGTGCCAAGTGATCGAGGTTCCTTAGTCTGTGATATCGGAGGAATAGCAGCCTGTGACATGGTAACAGTGATCAATATATACGTGTACATCCAGATGCTTTGTTACCTCAAGAAGTTAAGGATGGCAAAGGGTGAACCTTGTCTACCTGGTCATTTGTTTCATAGAAGTCATCTTCTTTTAAGAATTTATTGATCATGTCCTTGCGGATCAAATGATGTTACAGGTTGTAACTTCCTACCTCTGCCTGCCTGAATGCTCAACTCCCAGTTGGTCTTGTTTATTGAACTCTGCTTGCCTGTATTGAATTCCAGATCCAATACATTGCTATGGTGATTTGAGATGGGCAGTTTTTACTGGATTCTGCCGTGATAAATAAAATCTCACATCAGTAGAGTCTGTCAAAGAGTAATCCATGGGATCTCTGATGGCTGTCAGAATATCACCTTTCACCCTGATTTTTTTCGCACTCCGCCTGATCTCACTTACTTTGAATTGAAATCGCCAGTGAAGCCCTCTTGGCTTCGTCATCAGTGCCATTGTGAGGTGTTGCTATCTGCTCTCGCAAAAAGGTAAAATAGATTCATGAAACAGAGTGCTCCTTTAGCTCATTCAGTGCTGGACCACTCAAGGTGCCCAAAAAATGTCCCTGATAGGCCTTAACTCTTTCAGCCCTAGGCGATTTTTTTGCCGTGACTCCCAGATCCAAGGCGATTTTCTGAAGAAAACAATATTTCAGGATTTAAAAAAAACAATACCCAATCTTATATTGTAGAAAATTGGATTTAGGGGTGGACGGATATACTCGTTCATAGGATTTGAGAATGATTTTGGCGAACGGATATATCCGTCCCTAGGGCTGAAAGAGTTAAATTCTGTGAGGGGATCAGTTTTGTGTACCGGTAGTACTGTACCACACAACACGGTCTCCAGAAGATATGGAGTGACACTTTTTTTGGCCACCCTGTAGAGTGGTTTCCATGTTACCCTCGTGGCCAATATTGAATTCCTTTACTCAGATATAGGTTAACCTAGCATATCCTGCCATGATGGTTGTCACTTCTTTTATCCAATATATCATCCAGACTCGGCTGGATGTGGAATTCCCATCGGCTAGAAATGACAGAACATTGTTGGAGAAAAAATATGGTAAAGAATCCTGATGATATCCTGTTACACTCAGCCGACTTGGGTTTTTCATCCTCATATCGGTTATCATTTTGATACAAAAATCTGGATGAGGAATGATACTGCCGCATCATGAAAGGTGTTCCTTGATCGCGAAGTGATGTGGCACATAATGAGTGGTCAGTCGATCGGTCCAGTTGATTGGCACGGTGATGAGAGCCAGCTGAAGGAGCTGTAAATGACACCAGTATGTAAATATAGTGATCAGGGCAGGCACTTGGAATGGTGACAGGATTGGTAACGTATGAAGAGTCCTACTAGTAGGGCAATGAGACCATTCTAGTACCATTGATTCTTACAAACTCCTCAGGAAGTTTTGGTCAAGATGTCAGGTAGTGGATGATTGGTGAACAAGTGGACATCCAAGAAGGTGTATGAATACTACTTGGAAATAATGAGGACTGTAGATCGAAGGTTTCAGAAAAAGTGCAAATAGATCAATGGTTATTTCAATCAGTTTTGATTAGTTTTTGGATGTCCAGAGTTGTTTGTATCTCTATTCATTGCCTAGTTCAGATACATCAGCATTTAGATATCAAAATGAGATTTGAGCTGCAGTCATTAGAAGCACCAGTCCTATCCCTTTCATTGGACCATACCTAGATATCTCTAAAAATCAACTCTCCAAACACAGTTGATGTCATTTTGCTAGATTTATCTCTTAACCCTTTCGTTACGTGGGACCCGGTCACCGGGTCATCCAAATCCCCACGAAATTTCCGTGGGACCTGGCCACCGGGTCCTGTATAATGGTATGGAAGGTTTAAGTTAGAACAGATTTTTGTTAAAACAATTTAGGGATAAAACAGTTTTGAAAATATGGGCCTCCGTAAGCTGGTGACCATAGGCTACATGCCAGTAACGAAAGGGTTAATGGCCATGTCCATGGTGCAATCAGGGGAGCGAAATCATGCAAGACGAAGCACAAGTCCTATCCCTTCCATTGGACCATACCTAGATATCTCCAAAAATCAACTCTCCAAACACAGTTGATGTCATTTTGCTAGATTTATCTCTTAATGGTCAATGATGTCCGTGGCGCAATCAGGAGATAGTGAAATCGTGCAAGACGAATGTTCAAAAAAATCAATGAAGATTATATCTAGATGAGATACTTTCACTTGAAATGTACATAGAATATTTATGTGACTTTCATACTGCTGTGAAATCTATAAAGAATTCCTGGTCTCCACACTTGAGATTGTCAATTTCGTTGGCTGCTCACTCTTCTAAGTCAGCGTAAGGAGAGTGTTTCTCATTAAGCAGTATTTCTTGATATATTTTTAAGAGGGAAATATTTTTATTAATTATATGATGAAGTGCTGTACAAACGTTCCCCCTGTCAGATATTATGGTTTTTGCAGATTTGAATCTTGGTAGAATACATAATGATGTCAACATTGGTCGAAATGCTTCCCCACAAGTAAATAGGGAAACAGTAGAGGTATTGTTATAGGGACATCTTTGTTGGACCACCCTGTAGATAACCAAATATGAGCATCTTTTAATTCTCTTCACACCAATGGATGCCCATCTCAGGGGAATGTTGTCATACTGACACCTGTCTGTTCATGTTGACTCTTATTGATTCCACAGACAACTGCAAATTTGACATCGGATGGTCAATACACTGGGAAAACAGGAGATAATTGATTGGTGTCAAAGTTGTATGTACTGAAGCCATTGCTAATTATCAGCAGGAAATTAAAAACTGAGGGAAGAAATTGAATTCTTCCCAAATCAAGAAAACACTTGATGAATGATAGGAAGACTATGATAAATAACTCAAAGTTGCATCTCTCCATATTTTCTTTTAATATTGATTGTGGGGGGTGTCATGATTTGCGGGAGGCAAGGAAAGGGAGCCACGGTCGTGTATAGTGGTTCAGGCCTCCGACTTGTGGTCAGAGGGTCCCGGGTTCGAATTCCACTGGGCGTGAGACTTTCGGCAGGTCTCTTTGCTTCACTGGCCTCTCTCCACCCAGGTGTATAAATGGGTACCGGTCGGAAATGCTCAGATTGTAGCGCTGAATGAGCAGCTCATCTGAGTTCTACTGAAAGGTTTGAGGATAGACTGGGGTTAAAGTGTAAAGTCGGTTGACACCTCTACCATTGTTTATCAGACTATAAACCCAAACTTTAACTTTAAGTAAAGCGGATGGCACACTAGCACCAACTCAGGCGTTACTGAGTGTTTTTTCATGCCCCGCAGTAGAAAAATCCTGTTGAGCACTACAAGCTCAATTCCATTTGATATCACTTGCTGACGCTCATTGATGCTGAGGGTAGCACTTTACGCACCGTTAGTGGTTCAGGCCTCCGACTTGTGGTCAGAGGGTCCCGGGTTCGAATTCCACTGGGCGTGAGACTTTCGGCAAGTCTCTTTGCTTCACTGGCCTCTCTCCACCCAGGTGTATAAATGGGTACCGGTCGGAAATGCTCAGATTGTAGCGCTGAATGAGCAGCTCATCTGAGTTCTACTGAAAGGTTTCAGGATAGACTGGGGTTAAAGTGTAAAGTTGGATGACACCTCTACCGTTGTTTATCAGACTATAAACCCAAGCTTTAACTTTAAGTAAAGCGGATGGCACACTAGCACCACCTCAGGCATTACTGAGTGTTTTTTATGCCCCGCGGTAGAAAAATCCTGTTGAGCACTACAAGCTCAATTCCATTTGATATCACTTGCTGACGCTCATTGATGCTGAGGGTAGCACTTTACGCACCGAACTCCGCAGACTACAATATTATCCCACTAACTGCAGTGTAATTCAGAAAACAATGAAAACTTTACAGACAACATAGACATTTATTCATTAACATTTAACAGTTGCTTATTTACATTTCTGTTGTTTCTGTTGCTTCACATGTCCAATGAAAGCAATGTACAAGGCACTAACAACATATTCTTTGACATATTAGGTCACTGGAAAGGTGGGTGGGTGGGTGGACTGGAAAACAGGGTCGTATTTTAGAACATTCCTTAACATTAAGGTCGACCTTAAGTCTATTGTAAAACCATCAAGAACAATAGATTTAAGGTGGACCTTAATGTTAAGGAATGTTCTAAAATACGACCCATTAAGTTGTTCACCAGAACAACTGAACAACTCAAGCTGATTGAGAGGGTTTGTGTAAAGTAAAAGAAAGACAAGCAAAATGTCCTGGAAAGAAAAAACAGTCAAGTGATGTAGGACAACAGTCACAATCAATATCCATAACAGTTTATGATCTCATTGGAATTATCAATTAATCTGACATTTATATGCCTATTTCTGTAGCTTTTCTTTGAAAAGTAAAAACATAATGGAGATGTTTGCCATTAGTCAGCTAAAATGTCATGTTACATGTGAGAGAGACTGGTTAGCCTACTGCTACTGGCTATTTTGTGGACTTCATTGTTGATTCTTTGCTTGGTGGGTGGGTGGTGCATGATATTGAGAAAGGTCTCAGTGTTCATGTTAGAAACTGTATGCTACAGAACTGGTTGATGGCCAAATGATATGAAAAGGCTCACTCTGCAATCTCCCCTTTGTTAATTTCAACCATCTGCTGATGAAAGCAAGATCACTGAGATGCCCCCTTTGAGAAAGTCAGAAATCAATTGTCATTCCATGTAGATAAGTAGGTTAGGCAGAAATCAAATGATGTTTAGCGTTATAAATTGATCCCGAATTGCCCAATAATCTGAGGAAATCAATAGCCATACGTTAAGAGCAAATCCAGCCTGACTTTCTTGACCTCATTGAGTATATTCCAGCATATTGAACTTCTTCTGGCATATTGCGTGGAGACAATGCCGAGGGTGATAATTAAGTCGAACTCGGCTGGATCATTGGGTCAGAGTGGCAGTGCAATTAGGCCAGGACAGCTTGAACTAATCCTTGGAGGCTTCCAACACCATAAGCCTTATGTCTCTTGTATATTTTAGGGTAAACATTTAGGGCTGTATTCAAAAAGGGTGATCATCCGGCCATTAAGATTTAGACGCGTGTAACTTCACTAAATGCACACACTTCCATCATCATTTGACGAAGTTATACGCGTCTAAGTCTTAAGCCTGCCGCACACTGGAGCTATCTGCTGAGCAAAAAGTCATTTGAAACCGTTTGCTCAGCAGATAGCTCGTGTGTGCACGTATTTTTCGGTGAGTTTCTGCCTTATGCGCACACGGGAGCTATCTGCTGAGCAAACGGTCTCGAATGACTTTTTGCTCAGCAGGTAGCTCCAGTGTGTGGCAGGCTTTAAACACCCTTTTTGAATATGGCCCTTAAAAACTCCTAATCACTTGGGATATGACTCGGCTCCCGACTTATAACACCAAACTTTGTCACACATGGTAGCTAAAAATTGCTTGTATACACTCAGATTTGATTAAAAAGAGACAGAATGTAGCTTACGTAGAAATGTAGAAATTAAAAGTAAATCCTCTTATAATGCATTTACATGCTACAGAACAACATTGCTCACTCCATTAATCCCAATATGGAAAAATATTAGCCTGCCCTTTCATCCTATGTTTACTGTGCTTCATAAAGTTCAACCCCTTACAGGTGGTTCCTCTTGGTCCAGGGATATGGATGTTTGCATTTTGTGTGTCTTTTACCAGAAATTCCTTCAAAAAGTGTATGACAACTGGACTATATGGACCAAACATAAATGACTGAAAAAAGGCTCTAATAACAAACCTTTAGTTAAGAACTAATTTCAAATGCATTTTGCATCCATGAACAAAAGTTGAGTTAAGCCTAACGATAAGTCATGATTAAAAAGTGCAAACACCATGTCTACCTTGAGCTCTTGTCCTTCTGCAATCCTTGATGTAATGAACTGCTTGTCCTCAACCATGTTCTTGTACACCACAATTCTAGATTTTGATAAAGTACTGAAGTTGTTACCTATTTATTTGATTTCTAAGTCCTGCTTCTTTTCTTCGTTGTTCCATTTACGCATTCTTTGGAATTCAGTCTATTTTGTCTTCATGATCTTCGCTATCTCGCAGATAAAATTGTATGGTTCCGTACAGACATCACTGATCCACGAATGGGCGTTGTCACCGGGTAGAAGCATGCATTTTGTTGTCTCTGATGATGGCGTGCCATCCTTCCACTTGTGGAACCGGAACGGCTGAAGGTGCAGTTGTGTTGCCCACATCCACTTGTTGGATTGCACTTGGTAGTTCCCGGCAGTCCACCAGGCAGTGCCATTTCTCTGGGCTGAAAAAATAGGAAAGAGAAGGAGAAAGTTACAATGCAACCCATTGACATGATGTCAGCAGATAGTGCTGAATGCAGTCTGGCTCGCCTTGTGGTGTTATGATGAGCATAACGAAAAACACAATATTCCCTACATTTTAGCATGCGGTTCTCTTGTGGGTTTCACTTGTTAATGTTCCTGTTATGATCTACCATTGTTTGTGTTGAATACCAAGCATTCTTCTGACATGGTAGGCGCCATCGAATTTTTTTGCCTTCACTTGTTTTAACACATAATCTCAAATAACCACTGAAAATGTCACATGCTTAAAAACGACATTTGTTTGCAAACATTTCAAACGCCAGTCTCTCCTATTGTTGCTGTCATCTTGGGTTCCTTCTGGCATATCAGGATTTTTCCAGAGCCAGATAAAAGTTCTGAATGATTACATGTATATACCAGTGAAATGATATACGACCTCGTGACTGTTATTAAAGACCAGAGCATATTTTTCAAAAAAAGTCACATTCCAAATAAATCACATCTTCCTGCCTCAGGGCACAATTATAACTTCAATTCAAAACTCTTGCTTTATCTGCTTGATGTGCTATTGGATTATTGGAAATCATGATAGCTGTAGGTCATGGGACACTTCTTGCACTATAGTTTTGTCATATTTCACTTTTTTGCTTAGTTTTGTTTGTAAACTGAAAAATGTTGGTTAAGCCTATGTGTCTTTTAGCCAGTTACATGTAGGCCTACTTCAGTACTTCATTTTTAGCTCCCCTGTCATCAGATGTTGCTTTTAGCAAGTCTCTGACAGGTGAGCACAGTGGTCCTGACCGTTTCATTCAGTTGAAGTTATTTAAAAAATAGTTTTTTGAAAGAGAAAGTAACTTACTTCGTATCTTCTGCTTTATCAGAAGGTTCACGAGGTAGTGCTCCTTGTTCGTCTCCATCATGACCAGATTTGCTCCAAGTGCAGAGCAGTAGTCTCGAGCCTGCTGCCAGGTGGCGTTGAAATTCGAGAACAAATAGCAAGTCTCCCAGCCATCGACTCCCGTAAATAACGTGGGACATTTCGGGGATTCGCTACGATCGTTACAGAGAATGGATCTCTCAGAGATGATCCGTTGATCGTTAGGACCAGGTTGTGCTTCGGCGTCCAAACGGACAAGGCGGCGATTGAGTCCGCCTTTTGTCAGTTCTTGCATCTTTGTTTCAATCCTTCGGACTCCTCGCAATGCTCTCATCGACATCGCCTCCATTTGGCGCGTCAAACGCGCTTCCAATGCATCCAAAGTTGTCAGCGGTTTCTTGCCTTTGAGCTCATCATCAATAGTGAGATGATTTGAGAAACATTTTGCAACTTTCAACATTATCTCGTCATATGTACACTTCCCACGCGGTCCACAGCCTCTCATTGTTATATTCCTTGCCTCGGTCGTCATAACGATGGCGCAGAGCGCTGCCACCTTTAACACAAAAGTGTAATCCATTTTAACTTGAGTTGTGGAACTAGTAATCCAAAAGTTTGATTAGGATTTGAAATTCTGGTTCTGTGCTGTGAGTAAATCCTCTGTTGAAATATTGGAATGCCGATATTGGAATTAGTATTCTTGATATCACTGATGCGTTGAGAGATAGGAGCACGAACTGTTTAATATTCAGGGTGCGTAAGATACACTTCTGCTTATCTTCTTAGCTGATTTTACATTGGCACTTGGGATGTTTATTGAGGATGAATAGAGCTTCCATATGCAGCATGAAAATATCCCGTCGCCAAGAGTATCCTTATCTGTAGATTGTCAGTTCCTCTTCGCTGATTTCAAACTGGTTGCTTGGACTTTGTCGTAAGACCGAATCTGCCCGTCCTTGTTTTTGTGATGTTGATCTAGCACGTTTCAAGATAAAATCAGTTATCACATTTTCGTCACTGGGTGATCTGAAATGGCAAGGTAAGGAAAAAGTGATGCATAAATCTGACATGCATTCGCTAGGTTGATTGGATTTGAGAACCTGAAATATAAAAAGCATACTGTTTAATGAATAATATTGACGTGCTTCTCCCCGGAGATTGATATCTTGTTTTTGGTGAATTCCCAGATTCCACAGGTTTGACTTTTTGTATCTCATCAAATGATGTATCCTATATGGTTGGCAAGATCTCTCAGTGAGCACACAAGAATATGATCTCATCAGTTAAAGCTTGACACAGGTTTTGCAACTACTTTTCCTTGGAGTAGAATTTAGGTGCACCTACATGTAAAATGTTCTGTCCCCCAAATTGATTGAAGTCTCTCCACATCAATATAGGGTTCTCTTACCAAATGTACATATGACTTACTATCAATTTAGGGTGAGACAGATGAAATGCTTGTTTGCATGTACATTTCTTATGACCAAATCTGGCAGCATTCTCATAAAATGATCAGTATCCCTACCAAAACAGATGATATCTGGGTACTGGGTAAGCCTTACTATTAAATCTCCCATTCACGTTGCAAACTCCAGTTACATCTAAGAGAATCTTACTTCAGAGACTCATGCTGGCAGGGATTAGTGTTTCGTGTATTGATATCTGTGCTCTTAAAACTATCAATGTCGACATAACAAGTGTTCCTGTCAGACAAAACATGACTAAAAGCAAAAAGATCATGTTCCATTTTGTAGGGTGTGGATGATAACACAAACAAAGGCAGTGTCTGCTGTGATGTAGCACTACAGTTGTTATATGGGTTGTTGTTACTGAAAGTTTCATGATTCACTTGTTCTTGTTGTACTTGTTTTTTTGCGGATGATACACAATGTATTTATCTTAGTAACCCTTTATCAATCATGTCAGTGGATGGCAGCTTGAGTTGCCAGTGAGGTACATGGAAAGAGGAAAAGGAACGTTTATAATCCCAGAGGATACACTGAAAGCCTTTGCATAGGCAAGTGGCCCATAGGGTAAAGCAGCCCACACAGGTGCAATATGTGACCCTCCACAGCAAAACCAATCTGCCTGAGGCATTGCCCATAAGGAACATTACGCAAAATGTTAGGCAAAATGCCTAACATGATAGACATTCTGGGGATGAGATAATGCCTAACAACCTGTATTAGGCAGCTTGCCTATGCAATGGCTTTCAGTGTAGATTGTCATTGAAAAGGATTATCGAGGTGATCTTTACATAAAAATCTGCTGAAGCAAAATCAATGAATCAAGAATTTCTCCTGAAAGCTGAGCTCAGTATTCTGATATCAAGTGGATAAAATGACCAAAGAAAATGTGTCAGAAAATCATCTAGTCTCAACTAATTACTTATCGTAACACCTTCACTACTATAGCATGATGGCAACATCCAATTTATCACGAAGTTGGATCGTTATCATTTGATCTTCGAAGACATCGTGGTACTGCGTATTATTGATAAATTGAGTTATTGATCCATTATTAGCCACAGGAACATGTTTGCAACCATTACAGAGGCGTACTAGAGCATTGATCTGATTGTCATGACTTTCTTGATCTATAATCTTTGAATCATTCCATTGAGTTGAAAGTGACAGTCATGTCAAATACGGCATTGGGATTGTAGACAACATTGGGCAGGTTGATGTAAATGCCAGAGAAAGTCTTTGTCAAAAAGAATAGCCCTTAAGCCATTACATGAGACAGAAATCAAATCCACAACCTAGAGGTAAGCAGAGCATCTTTCTTCCCCATTCTGACAGCTCAGTCGGTGAAGAATTTACTCGTTTACTAGCAGATTATTATTTATTTTAGTAGTTTATCACTTTGGTTCGATCCTCTGACCATTCATCCTGTCATGGCTTCAGAGCATTCAGGGCTGACCGCACAGAAAGTCCGATAGTGCTTTCGGTGCCTATCTGCGGTTTAGTTAATGAAAATGCATTATAACTAACAGCCGGCAGGCGCTGGTAGCACTATCGGACTTTCCGTGTGGTCAGCCCAGGTCATTTGAAAGCTGCGTCACTTCTAAAGTCAGCTATGTTGTGATACTCTAACATCACTTTGCTTAGATAAGTCTGGATACATGACTGTTAGGATGTACCAATCATAACTGAGGCAATGATGAGTGCTTTATCATTTTCATTTGAGGAACATCAAGATTCCACTATAGGGCTTAGCTGGTGTGTTCATAAATTGAGCTCTTGGGCAAAATGTTATCAGAACCTTCTCCCGATCACCCTGAAGTACATGTAATTATTGAACCAAAACAACTTTTCACCAGCTGTAGGAATACATACATGACATTTAAACTGCTACGAGACAAGAATTCACAGGACCTCTTCTGGTTTTAAGTTTGGTGTACCGGTAATCACCAGAAATCAGCTGAAGTAGCCCACATCGAATAGCACATGCTCCTCCGTGCAGCACATTTAACCTTACCTGCCACTTTTTGCACCAATATCTTCAGGTCATTGATGCCTCTAAGTTAATTACAGGTGAATGAAAACCTCTATCGTGTGTTATGGTTCATGACGTTTTTCTACAACACCATAACCAGTGTTGCCCAAAGCAGTCATCTCAGATTTTGATATGTTTTGACAGTTGGTTTCATAATGGAGAAGTTGCTGAGGCTACGTGCGTTTCCAGATTCTTGTAGAAGGGAGCAGATTCTTAATTGAAGTGTCTTGTGTTTGGTTAAGGGCTATGGGTCAGTCTTACATCTTTTAAAGCTCACCCAGGTCAGCTTATACTGTCATGCAATGTCTATTTCATTGACCTCGACCTTTATATGCTGCTGACAGCGACTGGTCTTTGGAATCATTTTGGTTCCTGAAGCCACCACTAGGGCTAGAAGGCTTTGGCTCCGCTGTCATTTTATTGGTGACGTCATTGTAGGAGTCCATTTTCCTCTGGTCAAAAAAATGGCGATGATTTTGAGGTTTTGTTACAGATCTGCAACACATACAAACAGTCTCACCAAGAAACTTCCTCGGTGTTGCCATTCCGCGTGATTCGGCATATTCGATTACATTTAGCACCCATGGCTACGATTTCCCCTTTCTAAAAATAACCCGTGATGTCAACATAATGATCTATAAATAAATCCGCGACAAGTTTTATGCCGCAAAGATGGCAGCCAGAGCTGAAGCCTTCTAGCCCTAGCGGTGGCTTCGGGAACCAAAAAGCTTTGGAATTCAATTGAATGCCATGAAATCACTGGAGCATATCGCCAAAGAATCATCATCAAGATTTATAGCTGAGGCATCCCGAGTCAAACAGAACTAGTCATTAGTGGTCTGGTTGTTAATTGCACATCCATTATCCACTTATCAGATAAAAAAACTCTTGCAAGTTTAGTTGGGTCATCAATGCAAATGGTCATGTACGCGGGACCTGTGGCAAGCAGTTCATGTTTTATTTAATATGGAGCTCCATGGTGCCAAATATTCTGTTATCCATGAATTTTAGGCATGGTTGATTAACTGCGCTGCGTGGAGTAGCCTACCTCTCTGGTCCTCAAGAACTATGTCGCTCCATGTGATATTTTTTTGCAGGCTTTGCTCTATAGTACATGAGTAAATCAGCCATAGAAAACCGAGAGCAGTCATTTGTGTCATTGGTCTCAGCGTAAGCCATAAGGAGGCAGCAACGGTGAATTGCCAACTGAGAGCCAGCCAACTCACACATGGGAAAACCCTCACATGGAGCCCCTTAACCCAATAGAGCCACATATTTTTTGGCACTTCCCATCTGTACCTTTCACCGCCGTGGACCGCCATGAAATGCCACTGCAAAGCTGAATAGAGAACAGTATAATGAGTCAAGGCGGTTTATGGGGGTATCGGCGTCTGGAGACATGGCGGATTGTGGTGGTGCCAGCAATAATTGGTGATTTTTATTTCTACATTTATAGCGGTGATGGGGATTTTTGTCAAAAAGGGGGCGTGGTCTTCTAGGCGGCTCACGGCAGGGTGGTTTAGGGCAGCATGGGCTCTATTGGGTTAAGAACCTTGTGCAAGTCCATTCACATAAAATTTAGCATTCAGTGATTTTGGAATTTGCTTTAGCAATCGTGTGTACCTCACCAAATGATGTTTCAAACAATGAAGACCCATCCTGCATAACCATATCAAACTGCAGTTGTGTGTAATAGCGAGGTTTGAATGTCCACATATAGTACCCCATTCTCAGCTTTGCACTATTCATACCGAGAAGATCATATGAACATCAATCATGCACGACTATCATTATTGCCCCACAACATTTCTTCAGATCCTGCCGTGCCTTTCATCAAGACCGTGGTATTTGACCAACGTGGCTATTTGCATCTCAGATGGGGTCACCTTCCCAAAGGTTTTCCGAATCTCACTTTTATTACATGGTGATATGGTATCAATACCTTATGATCACATGGCTATAGTCTTTGAATGATCACTATACTGTGTATAATATACTTTCTCCCGTGATGGTGTTCACAGTGGGCATCACCCTTTAGGACAGAATAACAGCACTATTGCTTACTGGCTCCCATAATGCAAAGCGAAGTGGTAGGTTTTATTTAGTTGCTTTTGTGCACTGATCGACCTGTCTCATGTAACTCTTTTGGGCTGTCAGACTCAATCACTGTTTCATATTCTGACTCTCATTTCACACTTGTATGAAATTTATTGTTTTTTCCTGTAGGACACTCTGCCAAGAGTAAAGAGCCATGATATCAAACCACTGCTGCATCTAATCATCCCACATGAATGAATAAAAAAAATACTATAAAGTGTTCCATGTACCCACTGTAACATACATTACACGTGAAAAGTGAAATCAATTGAGTTTAGAACGAGAAAGAAATATGAGAAATTTTCCACTTCATCGGCTGACACTTATGGGAATTCAGATTATTCAAAATTTCGGCGTAGCGTAATTTCCATTTCGTTAATCGGTCCCACCATTCATAGTTAATGCCCTATCTATTATAACATATCGATCTGTTGAGGATGCCATAAGTTTTGACTCTCGTGAAGTATCGATTAATGTCACTGGGATGAAAAGTCAGAATCTTGGACGGGCGCCCGTCACACATTGATCACTTATTAGTTAACACTTTCATATAAAGGAGCTGTCATCGCTTTGTGATGAACACTGACAAGATGAAGCACCTGAAGTTGGTAAATACTTTATGGAGTGCAATGAAAACTTTAGAATGCTAAGTTTGATACTCTGTTGTTGGGAATGCTTTGCTTTTCCGGTATTAATAAATAGCTGGAAGGAGGAGGAGGACACCTCTCTATTAAGGACACCAAAGTTCAGTCCCAAACTAGTCATTTCTATTCATTTTGACCTCTGTAATCAGGACACCTCCCAATTGAGGACAGCATTTGTCAGTCCTGGAGGGTGTCCTTAATAGAGAGGTTCTACTGTAATTAGAATCCACTGGCATAATCAATGACACTTTTAAGGGGCAAGTAATGGTAAAGTAACTCAGAGTAGACTAGCTTTTCAGGTTCCTCTTAAAGACAGAGATGTAGAGCTACAGCAAATATCTTTAGGTAGAGAGGTGATCATTAGATGAGAGAGAAGGGTGTGGCTTCTCTAACAGGCAGATATTTTCCAGGCTCTGGTTTCCCTCTGCATTGCATTTTTACCGGTAAATTAAAATTTCGCAATACAGGGTGAAGTTGTCATATTTTTGACGTATTTCAGTTTTCTCCCTTTAAAGCTTTTATGAAAACTCAGTTGATTTCCTATAATGATTTCTTGATTATCAATAAAGCCTTCCAAATGGGCAATGACCTTGAAAGACAAATTGCTACAGTCACAATTATCTATTATCATGTTTGATTGTATGATGGCGAAACCTGACACATGTATCCTCTTCCCTCCAGCCACTTGGCTAACTATGAACAAATCAGTCACTTAATCCAATATCGATGTTCTGATTCATTGGTTATATGTGATGAATCAGGAAGGATCCACCCTTGTTCACTTGTAGGTCTTTGTTATTTGTGTCTTGTTGATTAATACGAAAACACTGCTTAAATGCGATTAAATATAAATTATCTTTTTATGGGTGAACCTGGGGTGGGTAGCACCAAAAAACGTTTTGGTAGCACGCATACTGAAATCTCAGCGAGGTCATCGCTGTGAGCAATCTGTGAGCCAAAACATGTGTGCTTACAGTACAGGTCACAATTGACATCCCTAAATTCGTGTAAGTTGCACGTAACTTACGCAACAACTCACGAGCTATGTTACGCGTAACTTACGCAAATTTCGCTATAGCTATGCAGTGATTTACGAGGCGAGTTGGGCGATTTTGGTGAGTTACGCTGTGAGTTATGCGAAACCAAAGCCATGAGTTACGCGTAACTTACGAGTAACTTACGCGAAGCCGTAGGGATGTCAATTGTGACCTGTACTGTACATCTCTGCAAGTTTTGTGCCTGCAACATGGCTCAAAGACACAATTCCGGATCTCTCACAGACATAAATCTTCATCTGCGCTGCCATGTTAGTAGCGCATGTCAGTGAGATGATCTTACAGACATGAAAGTCTTATCCCATATTCTATAAGATTGCTTGATTGGCATTTGTCAAAACGTGACTTGCGATAAACCCATCTCTTATCTACCTAGATTTGGTGGCATTATTGCTGTTTTAAAACTTTTCATGGCAAATTCAAATCAATTGCTGTACTGGTATTTCATTAGTTATGGCAATAAATGCCCAAAGACTAAATGAAATTGTTGGTGGATTTCCAACAATGAAAAGATAACAATGGACATATCCATCACAGAGTCAGTAATCTTCCAATAAAAAAAGATGAAAAGAAGAAAAAATACTCGGCTATGGAAATTACCACTAACATCCATTAACCGACCTCCATGAGATAATTGAATATTTGTTGTTTTTGTATCAGGATGATTTGCTTAAGATCAGAATGAAGATTGATTTTCGCAAGTGCCGTTAAAATCAGTGGATTTCATCAAAGGAATTAGGGATGCTTTGTCCCAGGCTCCGTCACTCAAAGATATTGTCCTTAATCCTCTTTGATCTTACACCTTTTTTACATCAAAAGGAAATATGGATCTTAAATCTCATAAGCCAGTGACGATTTTACATTTGTCTTTACAATCCCTAATGCCTCAGAAGAAACAAAGTCATACGTTAAAATGTTTTTTGGTTCAATACGAATCTTCAAAGCAGTGTGCTCTAAGGGAATTGATTTGGCAACTGCTGTTAGGTGATAATGAAATGAACATTAACATTTTTGAATTCTTTTCAAAGATGTGTTTGATATTCGGCATGAAATTGACCCGGACTGTTTTATCGTACAGGGTGTTGCAAAACGATATCCCTCAACCTGTAATGATGCTAATGTTTACCCATTGACGGCATTCACAGTGTTGTTCCACAGTCATTCTTATGAAACCCCTGCACTGTCATTTTAAAGAATATAAGTTGTCTTTTTGGGAAATAGTGCAGCATTATTGCCGCATTTGGAAGTTTCTTAACCCGAGGAGAGGATATCATTCCTGTGGTTAATAATCAATCATTGCCAAATGAGAAACACTAATTCCAGTGTAAGATCTGTTTCAGTGAGAGGAAGTATGTCCAATTGTTCTTATTGGACAATGAAGAAAACCTCCAAATCACCCTTGGGAGGATTACCCAGCTATTTAGGCTGCATGGGTGAATGTCGTCCAGTTCTGATCCTACATGCTAATTCCTAGCCCAAGTCCCTAACCCTAACCCTAACCCTTGTCACTGATCCCTACCCTAATCCCAAAACTAGTTCTGACCCTAACCGTCACCGCTAACCATCCTTAACCCTGTAACCTGGGTACACAGGTTTAGACGACATTAACACATTGTGCGCTATTTAGCAACAGTGCTAGACCAAAACACAGGGTGAAGGAAGCAATCTCGGCTGAAATCTTGGGTGAAGACGATTTTGTTTCTCAAAGCTTCAAAAAGCTATTATTAGGGATACAATCTTACATTTCCTTTCTGAGAACCTAAAGGGTTAATGGCATATCTTTCCTCATCTTCAGCTACTTTTTCCTAACTACTATAGCAGAAAATGAAACCTACCTTACATGTATATCGTTACGAAATGGAATCCTCAAATATTCGAAAGCATACCTAACTTCCTGAGTTATGTCTGTTAAAAATCAAATGAATCCATCAAAATATGAAACCTACTCCCCTCATAAGAAAGAATGATGCCCTGATGTTGCACTCCGAAGTTATTTCAAAAATTGCCATCAATAAATTGAGTAAAATGAACAAAACCTACCTTGTCACATCCAAGAATGATCAAACTAATATTTATCACGCCGTGCACTGTCATCAACTGCCGATGAAAACTCTCCGTGTTTAATCCTAGGAGCAGACGATGACTATAGGTCACATGACTGTCACACTTTGTCATGAGGTCGTTCTGGCTTCGTTTATAGGGATGGAAGCAATCTTTTGATGATTTGGTTGAACTGTACTGAGCAGTTATCTTGAGTTTATTGTACCTAATAATGAAGTGGTATGGATTTGATGGATCTGATCAAAAATTGATCTTCTGATGACAGATATTGGTGTTGTAGTTTGAATGTCTAGTTCAGAACATTGATGATTCCTTGATATTACTTCTTTTTTTCAAGCTTAATTGACAGATGGAGGGTCAAAATTTGATTACACCCTTGCAGATCTTGAATGTTATTATGTGAGAGCCAATCAGACTACTTGTAACAGTTTGAACAAGTAGAACACTAATGACTTCGGGAGCCAATTAAAGCTCATGTCAGTGTGAAGGATCGAATCAGAACTCTTGTTGCATGCATAACTGTCAAGGAACCAATCAGAACATGTGTTGCTGCAGCCAATCAGAACTCTTGTTTATGTTGAGGAACCAATCAAAGCTTTCTTAATTTGAGACAGCTAGCCAGAGGTCTTGGTAACTATTGGGATATCGGTACATTTGCATGTTTGGACCCAAATTGTCCTGGGATATCGGTACATTTGCATGTTTGGACCCAAATTGTCCTGCTGTGCCATTCCTTCCTTCAATTCCAGCTCTAAAATAATGGTGTAGATATCTGCATCCGAACCATGCAGTTGGTTAATTTGTATGTTAGCCAGGTCCGATCATGTTCTTTTATGTGATTTATCCATGTAGACTTGTCAGAGGTTAAGTCCAAGAGAATATTGGCATCCCGTGATGAAACTTTGTTTGTCTGACTTTAATTACTTTGTAGTCATTTGGTAGTGCTTGGATTAATCGATTTTCTGTCTCCTGTCATACTCTTTGCCGATAAATCACTTTCTTCCCTCCACAGGATTTGGATGTTCAAAGGCATTCTCCTAGTTGTGGCCCCAATTGTTGTTTTCTGTTGGTTCATCCTGAGATTGCCCCCCCCCACGCAGACTATTTTAGTTGTGGAAAATGATGTCCCTCACATCCAGTTGAGCAGGAACAGGGGCGGATCCATGATTTCAGAAAAGAGGTGGCGCACTGGGCTAGAAACATTGAAATCTGCGGTGAATTTCAGAATTTCACGGTCAGTTTTACAGAGTTGTTGGCCGAAAGGGGGCGCGCGCTGGGGCGCCCCCTGGATCTCCTGGGGAATATTTCAGAGTGTGCGGTGTGTGTTGGTCTGTGGTCACACCCATGATCTGCAGAAATTCAAAGAATTTCCTTGGTGTTACCCACTCTATCCTCGAGCATGATAAGTTCAGATGTTCACTAGAAAAAATTCTGCACTTTATAATTCATGTCTGACCCGCGGCTTGTAAAATATTGGGATGACCTGCAGGGCATTTCTTTGAGAATCTGGCACATGTTTTCATAATTTACTGGGAGAAAAAAAAATAATGCGAGATCAATGTACGTGAAACGTTGGTGAACTTCTGCCTGGGGTCATCTCCATTCCATCTATACTAGGATATGTGCGCAGTATTACTGAAACGTTATCTTTGCGAGGGAAATGCTTTCACAAAGCAGCTTAGGAAGAACCTTAGGCAGGCAAAGGAGTTCTTTTTTCAGGTTGCTGGGTCTCTTTGGGGACCTAACTGAATGGCACTTAGTCTGGTTCCCTGACCTGCCGTATCATGGCGCTGACTGATTTGCGATTTGCAACTCTGTATCACAAATCAGTCAGCACCACGCTACGGCAGGTCAGGGAACCAGATTAAATGGCACTTGTTGATTTGAATGTAACACTGAGATGGACCCATCAGATTGCTCAGTGCTTTTCAGTGTGCCCTCATGTTAAGCCTGCCGCACACTGGAGCTATCTGCTGAGCAAAAAGTCATTCGAGACCGTTTGCTCAGCAGATAGTTCGCGTGTGCGCGTAATTTCGGTGAGTTTTTTGCTGCGCGAGGCAGAAAGCTCGCGTGTGCCCGTATTTTTCGGTGAGCTATCGGCTGAGCATGGTCTCGAATGACTTTTTGCTCAGCAGATAGCTCCAGTGTCGGCAGGCTTTAGGTTTTGGAATGTGTGTACAAAACCAACTCATTTGGAGTCTTTGATGGGCAAAAAATTTCAAGTCCGAAAAACAACATTGTATTTGGGCTTTGAGATTTGCTCTGTCTGTAATGACCTGCTACATACATGTAGTGATGTAGCTATTTTCCATTGACTTACGAGATGGCCCCATGTGTATAGTAATTTGAAGTCGCTCCACCTCTTTTGAGTTGGTGATAGAATGCACTGAATGTGGTGTACACAAATCAATGAATAATATTTGTTATTGACGACTAAACTCATTGATGTTTTCCACGTAAACTTTGATACGTATGAGCACTAGAAAACAATGAGCCAAAGCAGGATTGGGCATACTCTTGTTAGGGTGGACATCCGCTAACTGTAACATATTAAATCCATGTCATTATGGTGTTGGGATCACCAATATAGATTCAATACATGTTTACCATCAATATGCTGTTCGCACCTAGTTACTCCATATTCAGATAATCCATATATTCAAATTGTTTCTTCTGCATTAATGAGTTCAAAATGCAATTAGAGTGCCAAGGAGGTGCTTGGACTGCGGAGGAGTCAGGGTGTCATAGTGATGCATAATGGTGTCTGCCAGAGTAGCATGCCTTCACTAATCGTTCTCTCCTTTGTTACCACTATCACAGCCAAAACCAATGGTAATTCTGTCTGAAAATATCACCGGGGACCTTAAAAGGAGTGTATGACATATCAACTTGGTAATTTGTGACCGAGTCTGTGAAAACCCGGCCAAAGTTGCTGGGGAGTGACATAGGCCTTGATCATACCAGCCCTTTGTTACACAATCAATGAGGCTTTATTTGGCACTAACAGACCGTCGTCTTTTTACTGTGATGACACTCCCTATGTAACCTATTACCCTGCAGTGTTCAGTGACTTTGGGCAGGTTTTGCCAGACAGGGTCACATTTTGCTGCAAATACAGCATGAAACCATTGCCAAAGGGGGGATTGGGGCACTGAGACAAACAACAAGGTTTATAACTTACTGCTCTTGGATGTTTTTTTGTAACAGACTTCACTCTGTTTTATATGTATTGCAGGAGATGAATCACTGTTTCTTGAACTTTTTCATCATCAAAGCAACAATTTCTTTGTATTCATATAAATCCCTGTTAATTACCTGCCTCTGCTAATTAGCGAGTGCCAATCACATTGTGAGTACCGGTACTTACTTTTGTTCTGTAAAAAAGATTCTACTGACTGATGCAATAATCTTGCCTTGTTTTGGATCATCTTCCTGTTTGATCCTCCCACTCTCTTTTATAATCATACTGTTTGCAGCAGAACATATTTTTTCCAACAGCTGACACCTCTGAAAGTGACAGCAATTGCTGTTTCTGTAATATTGCTGCATATTTATCTCGTTTCGTATTTCATAATGTAAACAGCTGATTTGACTATGCCTAAAACTGGGGGGGGGGGGCTGCAAGTATCAAGCAACAGTTGATGCTGCAGACTACGGGTTTAATTCCTGCTTTGGACTTGTCTTTCCATCTTCACATATACAGGGCACGGATCCAAGGGGGGCGCACCCAGCGCACACCCCCCCCTTTCAGCCAACAAATCTGTAAAATTGACCATGAAATTCTGAAATTTGGAGCAAATCATTGAAATTCACCACAGATTTCAATGTTTCTAGCACAGTGCACCCCCTCTTTTCAAAAATTGTTGCTCCGCCCCTGATATAAAATGCATTCTTCAACATCACACACCTCCCCCTGGTAGTTGGGTGGGGTGGGGGTGGGGGCTCCCCAGTGCAATAGTATTTTCCAAGTAAAATCCCACTTATTGATATTACAGAGGTAGAAATCAGTGCATGGATCATTTGATATCCATTGGTGCGTAGGTTAGTAATGATACATCAATCCTACATTAAAATCATTAAGGTTTATCTGACTTAACCACGTATCCCAACATATTGATTGTCGAATCTTTAAAGTGACATCGCTAACTTGGTACGCTTGGCTGCATCAACTCTTACTCGCTGCTGTGTGGTAATGCAAAAATCTATTGGGTAAACAAGGCTTTATACGGGTTTAGCACTTATGCAGTTTGGATATGTTTTTTTGATGTTAGGTGATACAAATAAGTTTGTCAATGAGGAGGGCGCCTTACTAGCACCACACGGCGTCGCTGCGAGCATTGTGACCAAAATTTCTTCTTTCTAACGTATTTCAATTTACTTCTGGCATGAAAATAACCCGTTTGTTTTGGTCACCCGACAGTAAAACTTACACCATCTTGTAGTAGATGAAAATTTCTCTCAATTTCATTGCTTTTTCCTTAAAATGACGAAATGTGATACCGATAAATGCATAATGTATTACGTTTTGTCTCATTATTCCTGTAGAAAATGTATACCGGTAGGTCATTTTCTCATGACGCAACGTCAACATCTAAAATGACATCAATGACGTTGCTGAGGTCACTTTGCTCGCAGCGCCGACCTGTCGGGATAAACAAATTATCGCCCTCCTCATTCTTCATTCATGTTGAAAACCTTATATCTTCTTGGACAGGTTTTCATATTGCCCAACCCATTGAACTTGTGTGAACCCGCAGGCATAAAAAAAAGTAAAAGGACAAGGAAATGAAGGTCACACTGCTTGTTGAACCTTCTGGTCTAATCCTCCTGTAAAAAGATGAATGAAATGCCAAGTTCTGTCATAATGTCAAGTCTTGAGCCGTTGCTCGTGTGTGACACCAGATGAAATGCATCCAGGCAAAAGATCAAGCAAATTGGCTTACTTGCTTCACTACATTCAATTTTCGCTGCCCGACAACAAATCTAGAATCTAGAATTTTGGCTCGAGAAGCTTGGCTTACGTGGATTACTCAATGAAATCCGTTACCATTGATGCTATATGTGGGCAACATGTATATGATATTCCTGACATGAAAAAAGCTACTAATTGCTGCATGAAATATTGCTGTACCTTATCCGTCTCCTTAGAATGTTACTGGGTGTATGAGATATTGTCAATTTCCGAATGTCATGATGTAACCGAGATATTCAGAACATAGAACGACAAAAAAGTCATTGCGAGAGATATTAGCATGTTCATTGTAGAGATATTGGGTCGGATGAATAAAGACTAGTAAATGCTTTTACTAGAATTTTGCAGTACAAATGCACTATGATATGCTGTAGAAATCTGAAGTAAAAGCATTTGCTAGCTTTTATTCGTATCACCCATTGGCTCGTATTCATAAAAGTTAGCAAATGCTTTTACCTAAGATTTGCACAGCGAGGTCCAATGTAAATGCACCTCAAAACCTGAAGTAAAAGCATTTGCTAGCATTTATGAATATCAGCCAAAATCGAAGCAACTAGGCTTAGACTTCCATCAAGTTCTCGTGCTGATGGAAAAATTTGAACCTGCGACCTCTAGAACAACTAGTCAAAGACCAGGACCACTGCGATTACTGAAAAAGAACTCAAATTACTTGAATGATATACATGTAGGAGTAAACGAGGATTGATTCATGTGTGAACTGGTTTATTACTTGAATCGTAAAACATCTGTTGTCTCCTTGTTAATGGATTTCTTACTATCCATTTCTTGAGACTAATGGAGGATGATGTATGACGATCATCTGAGAATAACATCCATTGAATCAACGCGTCTTTGGTTTAATGGCAAACTTCCCCAAGTTTTAACTTTCGTTTCCTAATATGCTTGCGTAATGGATAGTAATATGATATCGATATGATGCAGCGGGCTCTGGGGATGGATACAGAGAAATATACATGACCCTACAGACCAGGGGTGAGCACTTAATCGTCATTTCTTTATTAGAACAATCAAAGCTTGTCGGGGGTAGCGAATGTTAAGCATGCTCTTGGGAGTGTCAGATGTCAGAATGGACAATATAGATGATGAGAAGATTGGAGTGTGAAGGAGAGGAAGCCTTGACCTTCTTGTCGATTACGTGTGACAGCTGACTGTCTGCTGTGATTTAAAAGGAAAACTGCCTTGATTAACCCTTTATTACTGGTAATTCACTATTACAGTGGAATAGGGTTCCCATGCATCCTTTAAAAGTCTTAGGCGAGGGATACACTGAACGCGATTTACCCATCGCGCGCGTTGTTTCTTTGTTATTTCATGCCGCAGTGCCTCCGAAACAAAGGAGATTCGTGTAAAAATCGCGCGCGATGGGTAAATCGCGTTCAGTGTATCCCTAGCCTTAAATATGAAAACGCATTTTCAAGGCCTTGAAAAGGTCTGGAATTTCACACTTTTGCTCTTTAGGTCTTAAAAAGTCTTAAATTTCATTTTCAGAGTGTTGTGAATTTTTAAACCTTGGTTATTTGCAGGCTACCGTAATCTAACGATCGCGGCGACTAGCCCATTCCCTAACCTGTTGGGTATTAATTTTCCAATAAAAAGTCTTCAAAAGGTCTTCAATTTTTTTGACACAGAGTTGCAGGAACCCTGTGGAACCTCTCTACCAAGGACATCTTAGGAACTGACAGATGCTGTCCTTAATTGAGGCATGTCCTCACGAAAGAGGTCACAATAAAATGAATAGAAATGATCGATTTGGGACTCAATTTGGTATCCTTAAAGGGGAAATGTCCTGCTGGCATAGGTGTCTTCGAAGGGAGTTTCCACTTCAACCTTCCAGAAAGAAGACACAAAGGATAATTTCAGCTCAGTTCTGTGTGATACTTACCTGTTCAAAGGCATTCATGGTACTCTATCCTTCTCTTTCTCCAGAGTGGCGGAAACAGTCTGACCTTCGGCCCTGGTGCCAACCATGCCTACATTAACATCACCATCTATGATGATCCAAAGGCCGAGGATGACAAATACTTCGAAGTCAAACTACTCAATCCAACAGGTGGCGCTAGTCTGGGTTTGGGAGCTGTTGTGCGTGTTATCATATCCCATTCAGATGATGCTTACGGTATCTTCCGGTTTGCCAATGAATCTTTTATCAAGCTGACAACAGAGCCAGAAGGCACCGCCCGAACAAAAGTTTCTCTCACGGTAAGTTAGAGGTTGACTCAAGCACAAGGAAGTTCCTATGCCTGTACATTTCAATTTTCCTCTTTGTAAATTTCATGGAAAATTTTTGCGAAATCAGCAGCAGTGGCCTGCGTGAGCTACAGGAACTTCATTCATTGATGCACTGTATTGTGGGGAGTAATTGAAAATGGAAAAAGTGATGCTGTGTCAAATAGCGTCAACATTAATTGAAATTTGTGACTAATGCCTTTAATGGCAAATGGTAGAATGATTTTCAAATGAATTTGATGAATGTTGAGTTGTCTTTATTCTATTAAATGGTGCAACTGATGAGATCCTGTCTTCTGATCTTGATATCAAGTTTCATTACACTGGTTTGACACTAACAAAGTAGTAATACCAGTTGGTATGACAATTTGACACAAATTTCAGGTATTTGTTTGAGTTTGAAAGAGCAACTGCAACATAAACAGGCAAAAAGACAAGTCTTCCGGGTCTGTTTAAGAGGATTGGCAGCTAGGCCAGAATTTTGAACTCGCTGTTTAACTCTTTCAGACCTAGGCAATTTTTCCGCCGCGACTCCTAGACCCTTGGCGATTTTTTTGAGGGAAAAAAATATTTCAGGATTTAAAAAAAAACTACTTTGCCAATCTTATATTGTAGAAATTTGGGTTTGGGGTGGACGGATATACTTGTTCATAGGATTTGAGAATGGTTTTGGAAAACGGATATATCCGTCCGTAGGGCTGAAAGAGTTAAAATGTCCTTTAGTTTATGTCTGCCCAAAGGTTACCTACTCAACCAGTGAAGTAATGGATGAGAAAACAATTTGCATCTATTATACTTTAGGTTTTGAGAGAAGGAGGGACGATCGGTCCATCAGATGTGAGTTGGGAAGTCATCAACGATGAAAACAATGACCTTGGGAACCAGAGTGGGGTCATCAAGTTCAAGGACAAGCAGAAGTCAGATGTCATCACCATTCATGTCACAGGTGATTCGGTTCCAGAACTGTTGGAAAAGTTCATAATCAAGTTGACCAATGTTACGAAGGTAAGATTGATCAAAAATGAAAACGTACGAGAGAGAGCATACCAAAAACTGTGGGGTACAACCCTATGCCCCCTAAAACTATCACTTGGTTTTATGCAGTAGTTCCCCATGTAGGCTACATATCGTACTCTTGATGGAATTTCAGAAACCCCTGTACTTAAATCAATGATGAACAGGCTAACCATTTTATTACCATAATTATACTTTTAATTTTCCGGCTGATGAATTTCATCATCGTTATATTCATGAGTGCGTAGTTGTTTAGGTGTTGTTGCCTATCCCTTGGGCTCATTTTGATGATTCACTAAACCCTTTCACTGGCAACAGATTCCAGCCTTTGGTGTGCTTAGAGTACCGGTAGGTTCAGGGGTTTCAGGAAATATAGTGGTGACATAGACCAAATTTATGATGGTTTTAATTGATACTCTATGTATTGTCCTTAGGTAACATTAGGATGAAACTGAGATGTGCCATATTGGGTTAATGATAACGAGGACGATTGAAACCCTTGAGATCTATATGGACAAAGAATCCTTTGATAAAACCTGGTATCAAAGTCAAGGATTTTATGTAAAAATCCGTATCAGAGGTCATTGATCTAGGGACTTCTAAAATCTTTTTCGCATCAGTATAATCTCTCAGAAGTTTTTTTTACATGTATCATCCAATTTGTGCTTTGTTGCATTAAATAACAGGAAAAATCTCATCTTTGATCTTTAAGAAAACATTTTTAGAGCTGCCCAATCAAAGCCTTTGTTTGCTATGTATTTGCCTTTGGTCTCTCCAGGGGGGATGAAATTACTTTATCCGACAGTATTATCATGTATTGTCACAGAATGAGATCCCATTAAAATTGCCCCATGTGATACTGGTGCTAAGTCTTGGCATGTTTTGAGGCATTTCCTATGAAATCATGTAAAGGAAGCTGGTAGGGGTTGTATGTAGGTTCGTTGTCTGTGATATACAGGATTTTAAGGGGGAACAAATGAGGTTTATTGACTTATAATGATGGCAGAAACCTGAGGAAAATGAACCTTACTACAGGGTGGTCCTACAGTAGGTTGCGCCGCACACCATCCGCGTACCACATGCAGCGTCATGCGCGTACCGTCCTCCTATCTTCCGCGGACGTTGTGCGCCGTCATGGAAGGCACGCAGTGAAGATGTAACGTCATTCACTCGTGGTGCATGGACGTCACGCAGAAGAGACGCGCGACATTCCATACGCAATGAACTGAAGTGTAGTTTCCACGCAACATACGCGGATAAAGGGAGGTCAATTGTGCAACATACTGTATGAAAATGTCCCCGTTAAATCTGATAATAGTTGTATACATGATATTTCAGGGTCGTCTAGCTGCCTCCGATCTCACCCAGTGTAGCATCTACGTCAAGGCCAATGATGATCCCTATGGAGTATTTATCCTCCCAGCAACAATGAGACCAGTTTACACAGAGGAAGGAGACTTAGGTATGAACACATTGCAAGTGTTAGAGAGTTGACCGCTTAGCGTCGGCGGTATTTTGACGTAGTATGACCCAGTAAACTGTCATTACTGTAATGTACTTGTATGTTGTAACACATTTTTCCATTAAAATGGTGTCATAATGTCACTCGTACAACATAAACCTTCAGCAATCTACATCACGACCGAGCGTCTTCGTGTACCTGTGATCGACATTGAAGTGGTTAATGTCATCATTTGTCCAGTTTATCCAGAAATTGAAAACAGATTTCTAGATGTCATGAGCTTCTTGCAATCCACATTACTTGCACTTTGGTTCTCATAATCCTTCAGTGGAATCCTAATCCCTGGTGGCCTTTCTTTGAGAACTTCCTGATGACACCCCCGCCGTCTTTAAAGTCTTGTCACTATGGCATTTACCTTGACAGTTATTCTCTGACAATCTTGCTTTCATTGGTCTGTTAATGCTAAATGTTGACTCTTGCGTCGGTGTTAATAACTGCCATCGAGACTGAGATGACGTGATTTAGATAGGAAAACAGCGTTGTTTCCTGGAAAGACGCAGAAAGTTGAATGTGATAAGACATTATAAAAACCAAACATGTATACAGTCATACTGCCATTGAAATAGTTCTGTATGGATCAGATGCTGCTCATCTTCTGGAAATTTACGCTACGTATTCCATACTTGAGTTCTTGACAAACAGTCAACCAAGAGCACATTGAAAAATCTTGTAGTTCATTAACCCGTTAACTGGACGCAAGGGCCCAACGCGCCGCGTAGCGGCCAACAGCGAAGCTAGCCAAAGACTTGTCACGGGTCATTCAATAGAACTGGACTCATAGGAAATATGCACCTAATGTCCAGATGGAATATACCGGACGGTTGGTTCACGTTTTTAGTGACTGTGAACGTAGATGGATACATTATGTAGCGATACGCTGACAGATTTGCTGGGGACTTGCTCTGTGGATGTTGTAAAATGCGATTTTTGGAAGATTATTCTGATTTGCAACGTCATTTTTAATTAACATAAAAATATGTTGAGTAGCTGGGATATGTTTATAAACATTTATTGAGCAGCCACCGTCATGACGTGGCCGGCTGGCGCATCGGTAGAGCGTCCGGCTCTGAATCCGGGGCGCCGGGTTCGAGCCTTGCGATAGGAATTTTTTTTTCACGTGTCAGTTTCTCTGCTTATTTTTTTTTGCTGAAAACGTTTTGTCGCAGGATGAATATCTCCCCAGCCCTTCCATTTCCCTACAAATCTGCATTTGCTAATAAATACTTATAACCACAGATCCCTGTCAGCTGCCCTGCATTCAGAGAGACTTTTCACTAAAGTCTCTCTGAATGCAGGGCAGCTGACTACCATCCACATTCCCCTCCCAGTCACCAAAAATATCAACACCACAACTAACGTTCAAGACTACTGGGTAGGATGTCATATTACATCATTACCGGTACAAAATCCGGGGACTCCCCGAAAACACCCGAGGATCGTAGCTTGCGTAAGGCCTAATAGTACGCCGTGCAAGGAAATGGCATGTCATGGTGCGTAGGATGTTATATTACGTCTGGAACCTTGTGTGTCAAATTTTTTTGGGCAAATTGTTTTAAGAAAGAAAAATTAGAACTAAAAAAAATCACACAGTTAATGGGTTAATTTATGTAGAAGCAGGCCTGCGATGAATGTGCTATGATGAAAATGCAAGCAAATTGTTTTCTATTGCAGATGTGACACTGACAATCAACAGATTGAGAGGTACCATAGGAAAAGTGGCAGTTTACTATGCCACCCTGTCAAGCAACACCACAGAGAGTTACCTCCCCTCCCGAGTAGACAGGGCAGAGGAGGATGAAGATTTTGTCAAAGCTGCTGGTTTTGTCGAGTTTGTGGAAGGTCAGAAAACAGGAAAGTTTCAGATCAAGATTAAAGCAGATCAGATCCCAGAGGCTGACGAATCCATCTTTGTCAAGCTGACTGAAGCGAAATTGATTGACACCAAGCAGGAATTGGGTGAGTTTGTTTGGAAAAGATTCAGCAATTTACCATTGGGAACTAGATGTAGTTTTCTCTACCTAAGCCATTCGTAGAAGAAAATTCATTTATGTGCATCTTTCATGCTGAAAGTACAGGTGGTCACCATCAACCTGTGTGGTGAGGCAGGAGTTTGGTTTCCATTATAGGAACTTCAGTACTGGTCTCCTTATTGTGAGTGCCAACAGTTCTAACCTTACAAACAGCTTTCTTTCTCATTTCATCTCATGTCTTGCTGCTTTCCATTCAGCATCCAACTCTCCGAGACTGGGAACAGAGAGCGAGACATTTGCCCACATCATCATCAAGAAGAATGATAACTCTAGTGGTGTTCTTGTGCTGTCCACTGCCGCCAGGAGTGTCCCTGAGAAATCATCAGGAGTTGTTTTGGAAGTATTGAGAAAAGCGGGATCGTTTGGAGAGGTTAGTTTCATGATATATTGCTCAGTATCATCATAATTGCCAAAAACAGATAAGCTCTCTAATCTATTTTTTTTAAAGTTAAAGTTTAAAGTTTGGGTTTATAGTCTGATATCAACAACAGGAGAGGTGTCATCTGACTTTACACTTTAACCCCAGTCTATCCTGAAACCTTTCATTAGAACTCAGATGAGCTGCTCATTCAGCGCTACAATCCGAGCATGCATGTGAACCAGGCTTGATTGTATTTCTAGGTCTCTGTACCATTTGAAGTCATTCCCGGCACGGCAAAATACGGTCTTGATTACACAGTCTCTGCATCCGTAATCACTCTGAAAACAGGCGAAGTGAAAAAAGCCCTCCCAATCAGCATTCAGGATGACAACATCCCTGAGGTTGCCGAGACTTTTACCGTGAAGTTAAAGAATCAAATAACAGGTGGTGCCATACTCGGGAGTCCATCTTCTGCCGTCATCACGATTGCAGCATCCGATGATCCCTATGGAGCATTTGGTGAGTGCTTATTCTGACTAGGCGCTGATCCAAGGGGGGTGCTCCCGCCGCACGCCCCCCCCCTTTCGGCCAACAAATCTGTAAAATCGACCGTGAAATTCTGAAATTTGGAACAAATCATTGAAATTCACCCCAGATTTCAATGTTTCTAGCAGAGTGCACCCCCTCTTTCCCGAAATCCTGGATCCGTCCCTGCTGACGAGTACGACTAGTCTCTGCTTTTGTAAACAAGAGGTGGGGTTTGAAATGATGGCCTTCTGTTTTGTATTTCAATCCTCTAACTCTCTTGTTCTGTTTCAGAATTTGACAAGGAAGGTATCAGTGTAGAGGAGCCTGTTGCTGGAAAGAAGACGAGTGTGGGGATTATTGTGAATAGGAAGGGAGGAACTGAGAATGTTGTGGCCGTGTCCTGGAATGCCTCATTGAATGGTAAGATAATGAGAAACTCGCGTGCCGTTTATCCCGACAGGTCGGCGCTGCAAGCGGTGCAACCAAGGCGACGTCGTTGACGCCATTTTAGGTGTTGACGTTGCATCATGAAAAAATGAGCTTTAAATTTTTCTACAGGAATAATGAGATAAAGACATTGCCATTTGCCATCCTATCTCTTCATTTTAAGGAAATTTTCATCACGTTCAAGACAATGTAAATTTTAATGCCAGGCGGCCGAAACAAAAGGGTTGTTTTCAAGCCATAAATAAATGGAAATAACATTAGAAAAAAGAAACTTCAGTCGCACGCTACATCGTGAGGTTAGTTCCTCCGGTTCCCCATTCTCTGCCTCTATGGGATGAGGTGGACTCTGTCAGAGTAAGAGGCTTGTTCGCCAATGTTGAGCAGGTAGCATTGGTTCATCAAGCGAGAAAACTGACCTCTTACGGTAAAATCATAGTATCGGTAGGCCTAATTGATTTGTGGATTCATGGATTGTTTTAAAGGAGTTAGACGCCGAAGTTGTAAACACTCACTCACTGGTTCTCTATCCACGGACGCCTGCGGTGCTGCCACCTATTGTCGGTGATATGTACTGACGTGAATATCGTGAGTGAGTTGCATCGGACCGGGAACCAGTCTAACGATCACGGGTGCTGCCACCTGCACGAAGGAATAAAACTAGTTTGCCGACCATATTTGTAAACAAACCAGCTTGTTTACAACTTCGGCGTCTAACTCCTTTAAAATTTGTACCATTACAAAATTCTTCTAGGTGTGGCTCCGAAGGATGACATCAATCAAGTTAGCGGGGAGATATACTTCATGAGCAACCAAGTGAGCCAGAAGATTGTGTTTGATGTCTTACCTGATGACTTGCCCGAAGGAGATGAGGTAGGCAGTGACATCTGTTGGGTAATGGCTGAACTGGTACTGCTGGGCTTTCTGAAGCTGCAAAATTGGAAAATATCAACTTAGACTGTATGTTACTTGTTATTGATGCAGTGACCAAATCCTGAATCACTTATTAGAACATTTTTTTGTGTTAAAGGTTTGTTGCATACTTGGGAAACGCATGGGAAGATATACCGTGAAGGACTTTGTCTGATTTAAAAGACCAAAGCCCATCTTATGGAAATAGAATTAATAAACTGTCAGCTTTACTTTGCAGAAAATAGTGCTAACTCTGCTGTCGGCTACAAATGGTGGAAGAATTAGTGCAAAGAATAAGTTCACACTAACAATACTAGCCAATGACAACCCACATGGGACTGTGGAGTTCTCAAAGGACTCATATGTTGTGAATGAGAATGAGAAAGATGCTAGTCAACATGTGAAACTTGTAAGAAGGTAAGTCTAACAGTTGTCAGTGTTGTCTTCATTGTTGCCTTTGGCGAACCAATGAGCCTAGCACTGGAAGAACTAAAATAGGCCAACCCCCTGTTCTTAGGTAGGTAAGATAATAGTGAGGTTTCGCAAATCTGACGGAACACGAAGTGCGAAATACGAAATTGGACTGCAGTTCCATGACATAATGTATTTCAGGAGATGGTTGGTACCACAAATATTGCCTGCTGCAAGGATGTCTTTTGGCGTATGACGTTATACCGATAGAGTTATGGTGTATACTAAACTTTAAAATTTACCTTTTGTTTCCACTTCGTATCTACAAAGTGGAAATTTAAAAATTCAAGATGCACCATAACTCTCTCGGTCTTACATGATATGCTAAAAGACGCACTGGCAGCAGGGACATTTGTGGTACCAACCATCTCCTGAAATACATTACGTCATGGATATGACGTCCAGTTT
This sequence comes from Notospermus geniculatus, assembly GCA_002633025.1. NCBI lineage: Eukaryota > Metazoa > Nemertea > Pilidiophora > Heteronemertea > Lineidae > Notospermus > Notospermus geniculatus. The sequence continues at coordinate 384,305 of NMRB01000119.1, read as the reverse complement.
CGTATTTCGACTTCGTTTTTCATATGATTTGCGAAACCTCACTATTCTGTAAACTAGATGCAATTGTTTTTCACTGTTTATTTCATCAATTGTCTATTTCAGTGGTGGGACAGTTGGTGACCTTATCGTTACCTATAGCACCCATGAGATTGCCATCATGACATTGCTAGGTGAAACTGGCAAAAAAGCCATTGATTTCTTCTATTCGTCTTATGAGAAATCGACTCGAGGAAGAGGTACAAAGGTGACTGGTGCTAATCCAGAACTCACCCTTCAGGTAAGGAAGATGATACTTGTAATCAAATGATTTTATTCTCTCGTCTTGTTTCCGTGAACAATCCCCTATGTTTTATGCTCGTCTGATGAATCACCATTGAAAAAATGTCTACCAAAGAGGGACTCTCAGTTGTTTAAAAAAAGTTAAAGTTTTGGTTTATAGTCTGATATCAACTACAATAGAGGTTCTCATCCGACTTTACACTTTAACCCCAGTCTATCCTGAACCCTTTCAGTAGAACTCAGATGAGCTGCTCATTCAGCGCTACAATCTGAGCATTTTGGACCAGTACCCTTTTATACACTTGGGTGGAGGGAGGCCAGTGAGGCAAAGAGACTTGCCCAAAGTCTCACGCCTAGTGGAATTCGAACCCGGGACCCTCTTCCCGCAAGTCGGAGGCCTGAACCACTACACCACCATGGCTCCTCTGGTTTTTGTTGAAATATTAAATAAGCAACAAAGATTTCCTCTATTCAGAAATGCTCTGAGGTTTGTCTGGTCAGCCGAGCCTGTGAAGGATTTGAGATGGTGACTGCAACAGGCGCTTGTTATTGGTACACAAAGCTGGACTTGAATGGAATTCCCAGTGGAAAAGGATCGAAATATTACAAGAAGCATGCAAGTGTGAGTGACCCTTTGCATCCTCCCTCCTCCTCATCACCATCCAGAGAAACAGATAGAAGATTCACCAGGTTGTGGATACAAAGTCATGCCCATCAACTATATTTATCATGTATTTCTTGTTTCATGCCCATCAACTACATTTATCATGTATTTCTTGTTTCATGCCCATCAACTACATTTATCATGTATTTCTTGTTTCATGCCCATCAACTACATTTATCATGTATTTCGTGTTTCATGCCCATCAACTACATTTACCATGTATTTCTTTTTTCATGCCCATCTACTACATTTACCATGTATTGTTTCATACCCATGAACTATACATTTACCATGTATTTCTTGTTTCATGCCCATCTACTACATTTACCATGTATTTCTTGTTTCAGTCAAGTCAAATCTATCTCAAGCAAGCCCAAGCTGGCATTGATTTTGGTGAAGTGACAGGGGGCGAGGTTGTGATACAAGACGGTGATAAATCGGCACTTCTACCAATCACCATCAAAGCTGACACTGTCCCTGAACTTGATGAAAAGTTCAAGGTCACTCTCGACAACATCAAGTTGAACAGTACTTTAGGGACTTCGAAGAACGTACCGTACTTGGGAACCCGTAGGACTGCAACGGTGACGATAGCCACCAATGATGCTGCTCATGGGTCATTCCGTATCTATAGCAATGACCCGAGAGCCAGTCAGGGTGGCAGTGTCCTGACTGTAGAGGAATTGCCGAAGTTAGCCGTGGAAGTGATAGTAGAGAGACAAGGTATAGTTTATCTTCTGTTTTACGAGCTCGACAAAATATCATTAGCCATTTTCTTTGGCAAAGAATGAATAAGCAATCTTAATACAAGACATTTCTGACCTTTTCAGGAGGCTCCCTTGGCGATACCAGCATAACTTGGTCCCTCAATAAGACGGGCAGCACGGCAATCAACGGAGATGACTTCAGTGCTAGTGGTGCTACCTTGAACTTCAAAGCAGGGGAGACAAGGAAATGTAAGTTATAATTCTATACTTCTTTTGTGATTAAAGTTAAAGTTCAAGTTTGGGTTTATAGTCTGATATCAACTACGGTAGAGGTTCTCATCCGACTTTACACTTTAACCCCAGTCTGTCCTGAAACCTTTCAGTAAAACTCAGATGAGCTGCCCATTCAGCGCTACAATCGAGCATTTCCGACCGGTACCCATTTATACACCTGGGTGGAGAGAGGCCAGTGAGGCAAAGAGACTTGCCCAAAGTCTCACACCCATTGGGATTCGAACCCGGGACCCTCTGACCGCAAGTCGGAGGCCTGAATCACTACACCACCGTGGCGTCTTTGTTGTTCGACACTTCTTAGCTCTTCCTCCTTTGCAGTTGTCACCATCGCCATCCTGGACGACAAAATCCCAGAGAATGACGAGACCATCATTCTCGCCCTCAGTAACCCAACAGGTGGCGCTATAATCGGCCGTCAGAGTACAATGTACATCATCATCATGGCCAACGATGATGTTGGTGGCAAAATTGGATTTGAGCAAAGCTCTGTTTTGGCAAAAGAAGGAGATTCATTCAAGATGACTATCAAGAGGACATTGCCAGCCATAGGGAACGTAACAGTTGAGTGGGACGTACAGGGTGTGAAGGGGAATGACCCTGTGAAATCCTTCCAGCAGCATCAGGGAACTGTATCATTTGGACAGGTAAGTGATCTGAATATGAACTGAATGAGAGGTCTTGGTAAAGCTGAATATAAATGTATTTCATAAATTGTGAAATAATGTGTTGTCATGCATTCACCTCTTCTTTATGTTCATTTGTTTCAATTATCAAACATAAAGCACAAAAAACGGCACACAAAATGATAGTACAAGTAAAGTCGTCTCCGAATTTCGCCAATTTTCGACCCCAACCAGGTCTTCCTCAGGCACTTTCTAGTAGAGATCCCAAAAGTCTGGGATCTAGTTACTAGAAAGTGCCTGAGGGAGACCCCGGTTGGGGTCGAAAATTTGCGAAATTCGGAGACGACTTTACTCGTACTATCATTTTTTTCAATGTCAATATTTTAACTTGTAATTTTTTCAGGGTGAAACTAAAAAAATCATAACATTACTGGTAAATAAAGACACGCATCCAGAAATAAATGAAGAATATAAGATTGTGCTTCAAAACATCACCACGGATGGTGTATCGAGTACTGGAGCAGCATCGTTGGATCAACAGAGTTATGCCGCGAGTATTACGATCGAGGGCAGCAATGATCCTCATGGAATAATCAGCTTTGCTGCCAGTTCATTGATGATCAAAGTGAAAGAGGAGGCTTCTGCGGTCAACTTGGTAGTCAACAGAAAGTTTGGAGCTATCGGTGAGTACAAAATCTTATATTCACTCTGACAGTAGGGTAAAGCAGATAGTCTTATCCATACTACATGTAGCACTTTTGGTGCTGGTTATGGATCATGAAGTGCTTGAGTATATTTCTCCTTCTCTTTTGAACCGATGACAGTCATTCCTGGTACTTCAAATTTCAGCTCGGAATTTTCATGACTGCTGTTTTGAGGTATTCTTCTATTGCAAAGATCTACAATGAAGGGGACTGTTCGTTTTCGTCACTTGAGGAATCTGAGTTGTGATCCTTGGGAAAACGGAAAAAGCTATGCACTTGCAAATTGCAGGGATTATTTGTTGTGCTGTACAGAATAATAATTGCTTTTGCAGCTTCATAGCATTCTCCATTTTCTCAGGGATCACAACTCAGATTCCTCAATTGACGAAAACGAACAGCCCCTTTCATTTTGTTTATTTTCATTTCGAATGTCTTAATAGGTAACATTCGTGTGACATATGACATCATGAAAGGTAACATCACCGAACTCAGCAAAGACGTGCAGCTCGCAACACCAGATGCTGATTTCGTTAGCAAAAGTGGCAGTATAACTATAAAGAATGGGATCAGCTCTGGGACGATTCCTGTCAAAATCTTAGATGATACCATTCCTGAGGTTGATGAGGTCTTTATTGTCAAGCTGACTGGCACACAACTCTTGGACAGTCCTTCAGGATTCCAGCCTCATCTGGGTAAGGATATACTCTAACCTCTTCGATGTAAAACCGGTTGATTAACTTGGTTCAAGACCGCCTCCAAGTATTATGCAGTGAGAAGGGAACATGCAATACTCTCTGATTGGCCGGATATTCTACAAGCTAAGTCATGAACTTCTGCTTGCTCATTCAAGACCTATTGTGTGGGTTATGTGGCTTGGCAGTATGTAGGAAGGACAACCCCTATCTCTTTTATAGGAAAACGGGGTTCCTGGTGCAAGAAATTTGAAGAAACTGATCACAGTTGTGACCTTGATGGCACATCTTGCGTCACCACCAGCTACACAATTACCAATGACACACAATGGGGTGCAGAACAAGGTGGTTCGCATTACATCAGTAGTCCTCAACCCACAGAATATTACATGATGAACTGAGGTTGTCACGACTTGGTGAATGCCCAGGACACAATACCCTCATAAAGATCATAAATAGTGGGTGGTGCTAGGCCTTGCAGACAGGGTGCAGCTCATTTATTGGCCACTTCTGTTGAATAGCCCTGTGTCAGTGATGGCTATCTGGAATATTTGGAACCGGTTTTACATCGAAGAGGTTAGAGTAATCTTACTAGCTGCAGTATAAATCCTCCCAGACAGACACCTCTGCCGGGAAGACACCCCTCTATTAAGAACAACAGAGTCGCAGTTCAGTTCCCAATTAGTTATCGTTATGACCTCTGTATTGAAATACCTCTCAATTATGGACAATGCCGGGCAGTCCCAAAGGTGTTCTCAGTAGAAAGGTTGTGTAGTTGTGAGCTATCTGTTCCACAAGGTCTGTTCCATTTTCATCTACCGTACAACTTGTGATGATGAGGCATAGCAGAAGTGAAGTCATGTAGAACTTACAAAATATTAATATCATGCTCCTCTTCTTGACAGTTACTGCAAAACATCTTGGTGAATATTTCAATTTAGTGACTAAATTTGGGAATTACTGTACATGTACATGTGCATAAAACAGATTAGGTACCAGTAGATACAAAATGTAGAAAAATTCATGGGCTCGTATTTTAGAAGCCTCCTTAACTCTAAGGTCCACTTTAAGGTTTTGTATTCTGCCCTGCAAACAATAGTTTAAGGAAAACCTTAGAGTAAAGGAAGCTTCTAGAATACGGTCCATGGTCTTTGGCTGCCTTTGATTGGAAACCTATGGCTTTGGTGATGGGGTTATGGTGGGCTTGGAAAATTCCATCTGCTAACGGTCTGTGTGGGATTCTAGACAGTTGTCTTTGTTTTCTGGTCATGCTTTGTTTACAGATTTCCAATAGGCCTAACATCTGTCACCATCGCCTTGTTTATCAAGACATGTATTGACATATAATGAAGAGTCAGCTGTGAATTATAAGCCTACTTAGAGACACTGTCTATGTGTCTTATCACAAGTGATAACTGAGTTCATCCCTCTGATATCATTGGCTCTCGCACTGGAAAAATGATGTCCTGGAGAAAGTGCTCCTCATCGTACAGTTCTTGGAGGTAGTGTAGCTTCTCCCTTGGAATATGTTTAAGTTTGTGTTATCATTTTTGGTTCTAGCCTCTTCTGATATCATCGCACAAGTGAAGATAGAGGCAAATGATGGAACTAGAGGTGTGGTACACTTCAGCAATGAGTCGGCCAAGTAAGTATACAGTTATGATATACATGTACAGTACGTTGCACAATTGACCTCCCTTCCACGCGGCGCACCATCTACGTACCACATGCATCGTCGTGCGCATACCATCCTCGTATCTTCCGTGGACTTCGTGCGTCACCGCGAAAGGGACGCAGTGTAGACATAACATCGTTCGCCTGTGATGCACGGACGTCACGCAGAAGAGACGCGTGACACACCCTACCATACACAATGAACTGAAGCGTACCTTCCGCGTGACATTACGCGGAAGGTACGCGGATAAATTTTGGTCAATTGTGCAACGTACTGTACATAAATGTGGCACAAAATCTACATTTTGGTCCATTCAGTTGGGAACAGTGAATTCAACCCCTCCTCTACTCAATATCATTTGGAAGGTTGAAAGTATATATACTGTATACACTACTCGTGCTGGTGTACAGCAAAGTCTTGTAATATCTCCTGAATTCCTTTCAGCATACTGGTAACAGAATACACCCATAACGTCACCCTGACAGTCATAAGAGACCAAGGGGCCTTTGGTGATGTTAGTGTGTTCTTCTACACCAAAGACCTTGGAGCAACTCCTGACAAAGACTATGTTGTCACTCACCAAGATATCAAGTTTGCAGATGGTGAACGTGAAAAAACTATTGATATAACTATCATTGATGACAGTGACCCCGAACCAGCGGAACAGTTTGAAGTCATCCTTGCCAGCCCAAAAGGTGGCCTAGAGCTGGGAAAACCTATGAAAGGTAAACGTAGTCACTGTGGTTGGAGTGACCCAAAATGTGGTGCAGTTCTTTGTTTTCTCAATAGGATTCTCTAACACGTTCCGTTTTCAAGTGCTTCTCTACTACTCTCTTCATTACTTCCTTTCAGCTATCGTCACAATTCGACCCAGTGATGACGCTGGCGGACACATCACGTTTGACTCAGATGATATTGTCTACCTCGATGAGCCAAGTAACTACTCAACTGCAAATAGCAAGGCAGAACTGCAGATTATACGTGGCCCAGGAGTCTTTGGAAAGATCAGTGTGCCTTTTACTGTCACAGCTGCCAGAGACACCAAGATTAATGACATAAGCCCAACACAAGGATTCATTTCAATAGATGATAAACAGGTCAGTAGACTCTACGAAAATCTTCCACGTCCATTTGTATTACCATCAAGGATTCCTTCATAATATTACCTTTCTGAAATCATTGCATTTGCATGTTGCTGCAGGTGTATATCATGTCTATTACTTATTTTTCCAGTCACGTGCTACCCTTGTCGTAAGTGCCATCATGGATGTCCTTTCTGAGCTGGATGAGACATTTTACTACGACTTGAAGATGCCAACTGGTGGTGCCATTTTGGGTAACATTACGAGGAAGACTGTTGTGATCAAGAAAAATGACTCGCCATTTGGTTTACTGCAGATTTATCCTGCCGAGGCAAGGTGAGGGTGGCATTTTCACTGATAATACTGATCCTTTCCATTTTAATTAAACGTATCTTCTACCATGGTGATTTTCAAAAGTTGATTCATATGCTCATGCTATTCTGTGTGAAAACGAGGAAATGTACCTCGAGTGCGGGTAGGCCTACCCACAGCCATTTGTTGGACTTATGTTGGGGGATATCCAATACAGAACCTCAAATGAGGAGTTTTAAAGTTGTATTATCTTTTTTCTCAGAACAAATGTCATCGATGTGGAGGAGAATGTCGGGTATGTAGATTTGGACCTGATAAGGACAAGAGGTGCCAGAGACAGGGTCCAGGTGGATTTGATCACGCAGTACTCCAGCCCTAAGGGAGCAATCGGACAACCGGGCACACATATCGTCCTCACAAAGTACCAGGCGTTTTCTGCTAAGAAAGCACTGAGCTGGCACTCAATGAACGTCGGAGGGGTTGTGTATAGTGTCATGTTGAATGGTTACTTGACAAGCAGTCTGACGTCGGCTGTGGGTAGCAATGGAAATGTTCCAGGAGGTGGGAGCAGCAGCAACTACACTATGATGTACAGGTGGCAAGGGGTTTACACTCAAGTTCAGGTAAGGAAAAACAGTCAGTGGTTTCTTTAGTTTAGACATATTCTGCAAATTGAAGCTGTCCCATACACTCATCAACTTGAATTCATTTTCTTCCAGTCTCTGGAGACAGATGGTGCAATATCTGCAATTTCGTTTACCAGAGGAAAGAAGTCATACCTGCTCATCATCAATGAAGGTAGTCCTGGCAGTTATGAGACAAACTCTAGGCTGTATGAGGTTAGCAAGCAGGGAAAGGTGACTGTGGTAAGCATTGTGATTGTGATGACAGTTGAAGCAATTTTGTCAAAGGAAACTGACATACATGTATCAGTGAGTGTGTTAATTGAGACTGGTATCTTCCTATTTTGCCCTTTGCACATCTCTCTCCAATAACTAGGGTTATCCAACATACAGCACAAAAAACGACACACAAAATGATAGTAAACATAAGTCGTCTCCGAATTTCGCAAATTTTCGACCCCAAGTGGGGTCTTCCTCAGGCACTTTCTAGTAGACATCCCAGAAGTTTAGTTATTTCACTTTTCTACTAGAAAGTGCCTGGGGAAGACCCTTGTTGGGGTCGAAAATTTGCGAAATTCAGAGACGACTTTTTGTTTACTATCAATAGCTAGGGTTAGTGTTAGCGGTAGAGTTTCTATTAGGTGACAAATTGGGAAAGGGCAAAATGAGAATAAGCTATTGAGAGCAAGTGCTGATAGCTGATTAAAGAGATTGTTGATAGAACAAACCATGATGCAACTTCCACTTTGGTTTTTCATTCGTTTCATTTCAAACTATTCTCCTAATTTCCTATTCAGGTCCAGAACTTGTCCACCAAACGAGGACAGAAGGCTGTGACTTTCATCAAAGGCAGCACCCTCTATGCCGTTGTACTTAACTATCAGAATAACAAAGGCCAAACTACTATAAACTCAGGACGCTATGAATGGGAAGACAAGTCTGGTCGATTCAGTACCGTACCCAAGGATCTGATACCTACACGAGGTGCTCGGGATGTGACAACATTCAACATTGATAAACTACAGTATCTGTGTGTCGCGAATGAATATGACTCCTCAACAAAATCTTATGAGATAGAGTAAGTTGATTAATTGAAATACATAAATAATTGGTTTTTCTTCCAAACGTTCATGGACAGCTTGTTATGAAGACCCTTTAGAAAGGTTAGCAAGGGTTTTACGTAGGTTGTGCTTGAAAACTTCAGCTAAAAGCAGTTTTATACCCTTTGGTATCGAAGTTTGCCTGCAGTACATGTAGAGTATGTATCCAATGGAATTCTTCTGTTTTTCAGTTCCATAGTGTATCGCTTGGAGGCCAACACAGACAGGTTCGCTATACACCAAAGAATCCCTACAAAAGGAGCTGTTGGGATATCACACTTCATAATCGGAACAGAGGTCTATCTGGTTGTAGCTAACAGTCACGGGAACACCAATGAAAAACTCGAGAAGAATATTGTCACCTACAAATGGGATAGGACAACGAAGACATTCCGGGTGCACCAGGAGATGACACTGTTTTATCCAAATAGGATCAACGTGTTTCTTTATAGTGGAGAAAGTGAGTGTCTGTGGACATAGGCGAAGTCCCACGCAGAGTTTTTTGATCGGCTCGGTTTACCTCTCGACTCCTTTTCTTTGCTTCTCACCTTTCGACTGTCTGTCTGTGGTCTATGCTCGGCCCCAGCGTTTACTTCCACACCACGTAGTGGGTAGCAGTTCGAAACTGCGGGAGGAGGCCTAGGATATGCTACAGCTGATAGGTTTACAGGTGGTTTCTTCTAGGTAAGCAATTCCTCACTATTCTCATGATGAGGTTACTCTCTCTTTAAAAGACATTATTGTCCATTTCAGCCTTCCTGACTGTAAGCAGTTTGAAAGACAACTCAGCTGTTTACAAGTGGTTGTTGTCAACTGCTCAGTTTCTCTTGGTGTCTGAAGATGGCAGTGCTGTCAACCTGAGCCCGGTGGTTATCAAGCAACCAATCGGTGATGTGGCATTCATCGCAGCGTCAAAAACAAGTTCTGGGGAATTGAGGTTGAATATGCTGTCCCTTGTGTCCTCTGACAGTGACTTTGTTCCAAGGTTAGTAAATAGCTTATCTAAGAGAAGCTGCACTTGGCATGTTTTGGAACATTTCTGCGTTACAATTGTTAGTTCGTATAAATATCCAACATAGAGCAGAAAAAACGACACAAAATGATAAAACGACACAAAATGATAGTATAAATAAAGTCGTCTCCGAATTTCGCAAATTTTCGACCCCAACTGGGGTCTTCCTCAGGCACTTTCTTGTAGAGATCCCAGAAGTGAATCAGTTAGTTTGTATAAAGTTGAGCAGAGAACATACTCATTTATCGAAATTGAATAATAATTCAATAATCAATAAAAATTTTTTCAGAAAAATCACTATGACCTTTGAACCAAACCAGCGGGTCTTGAAAACAAATGTGGCCATCTTGAAGGACACAAGACCAGAAGATACGGAGGCCTTCACGGTTCGGCTGATGAATCCTACAAATGGAGCTGAAGTTGGGGCAAATGACAGTGTAACGATCAATATACTTCCAAATGATGATGCCTTTGGAATCATACAGTTTGCTGCAGTAAGTTAATTTGGGCTTATATGTGACCCGGCACAGCAAAATGAGTCGGAATGCGCACAGAAGAAGAATGAAGTTGACACCAGACAACAGTTACAGAAATCGACAAAGTCAAATTTCACAATGGGCAGACAATCCTGAAATCAACAAACCATTGGTGTCACCTTGGACATGTTGGGTCTTCTTCTGTGCGCATTCCGACTCATTTTGCTTTTCAAAAATATGGATGACCAGAAGGGGCCTAGGTGGGTGTGTGAATACTGTATGACCCTTATGATGCAGTATTTTCTGATATTCTGGTTTCCTCCTACATTTTATGCCAGGCTATTCATTTAAATTTTCGTCCAGTTTAGCGATGATTTCTTCACTATTCGTAGGATTCAAGATTTGTGCGACAAATCGAAAAACCAGGTCGCGATTCATCAGTGCGCTTGAACATTGAGAGGCTGCGGGGTAGTCATGGTAGGGTGGAGGTCGCATGGGAGCTGAGCACAAAAACGGGGACACCTGTCAAGGCCAGTGATGTCACACCTACACAAGGAAATGTAAGTCAACTTCATCTCTATAGGTCATCCAATGATGAGGAGACTGAAGATTAAGAATAAATGATTGAATTTGTAACCTTGAGTTCTCAGCTGAATTCAGATATGGCCTTTCAGTTTTTGCTTTCACAAGTGAGGTTTTGTATGATTTGTACTGGTTATTCTTTTTTATGAAGAGAAGAAATTGAACTTGAAGCACACAAATTCTTTTTGCTGCAGGTTGTATTTGTTCCTGGAGCCGAAGTGTCCACCATTTCGCTTCTGATTAGGGATGATGCTTTACCCGAGATGGACAGGGAGTTTCTCATTGACCTGAAGAAAGTCACAGTATCGGGGACAAAAATACCAGGAAAGGGAGCAAAACTTGGTGAGCATCTTACAACTTTTTGATCACTATTTTTAGGTTCACCCTGTAGAGGATTTGTTTACACTTGATGAATCCTATTCACTTTGGTCTTGCCTCGTTGAAATTTTTGAATAGCCTGAGGGCAAATAGCCAATTTAAAACTACCCGTGGTGCCTTTCTTTGCCAATGTAATCCTTATTTAACTTATTAATTGACGGCTTAAAGTTTGTCTGGAAAAGAGCTACTCGTGTGTACATGCTTCGTGGTTAGTGTGTGCACAAGACGTGACAGGGAAAGGGCTGTGCATGAGGCCTGACATTAAGGCCTACAAACTGTGGATATAGAAATACATGTGGATCAGTTCGTGGATTTCATTGCTTTTCTAGTGGATCTGTAAATTTCCCTTGAATCTTTCATCCCTATTTTGATTTCTAAGGAATATCAGTTAATTATTAAGTCTAATTACCCATCTCTTGGATCTTGAGTCATTCTTAACTTCTTTCTATGAGTTTTATGTCAAAAGTTTACAAAAACAACCTGTGTATTCTGACTTTCCCCATCCGGATTTAATGGTGAAACCTAAAGTCAGATGATTGACAGCATCTTTTGATCAAGGCATGAGAGAGTTAAGAAGTGCTAATTGCTATTTCCAACGATTTGTTATTACAAATAATAATTGATGCTTAATAAAGGAATCTGTGGCTTTACGAAATCTCCGTGCCTTCAATTCAAATGCTGGACATGATTTACGATCCAGAATGTGAGAACCATGTAGAAATATTACAGGATCGATACTGGTACATTGAAGAGGTGATCAATATAACCTGCCAAGGTTGAATGCGTGAGATTGATCGTTTGAGATTCGCGATTCTTGGAGTTAGACAGCGGGATAGATCGTTGTTCATTAATGGAGTGCACTTTTGATTATACAGACACTGGGGCAATGATTTCAGCAGGTATCCATCCCTGATCATAGGATGAAGCTTCAGTCGTGTCAGTTTTCTTGTTGAATATGCAGGTTGATTCTTTGGTGAAGTTTTTGTTCTTAGTTCTATTCTAATATGAAGGTGTGTTTTCGTTGGATGAGGCAAAAATGTCATTCTTGCCTGCTGGATGGAGGGATACTCAGGATTCTTGGATGAAACCGCTGACATAGGCTGATGTCTATTCAATATTCTGGATGAAACTTTTCCTTAATAGAAAGGAGAAGAGTCAGTTCTCATTTCCCAAAAATTCCACTGAGAAATGCAGACAAATGACATGTCTCATTCCTCCAATACCAGGAAATGAGAAATTTATTTCTCATTCCCCGAAATTTTTTTCCGAGAAATAAGAAGAGTTGGTTCTCATTCCACAAAATATTTAACTGAGAAATGACAAATGATATATCTCATTCCTCCATATTTTACCAGGAAGTGCAGAATAATTCCCCCCCCCAAAATGTGTATCTGATCGGTTATATGTACCGGGGTATATAACTTTTTATCTATGAGATGCAAAGACAATCGTGACTATTATTAACTGCTATTAGTTGATTCTATAACCATTACATTTTTTAAGTGTCTGCCTGAATAACAAATCTACAATATCAAAGTGATTTTCAAGCAAGTATTGATCTCCAAGTCAATTGTTTATAATGAAATTGTATCATATCATTTATTGCCAACATTGATTGTAGTTTGTTGAACGGAATTTCGGAAATAACCCAAGATTGCTGATATTCTACTGAGATGCTGGGATGTATTGCATGGCTGCTGTTGGTTTTCTGTATCTGTTCTTGGCTAGGATAGCCACACAGCTGTCAAGATCATTGCCTATAGAGCTTGTGCAGATGACGTCATCACGGAAAAATTCGCCATCTTGACGGTCAATTTGACGTCAAACGACATCAGCGACCCACGTGGTGCATTTTGTCGTCAGCACAAGTGGAGTGTTTGCATCTTCAAACCATGACGCGATCTTCACGTGGCGCACTTTTTTGTCGACGTCAGCATAGTGGACTGCAGGTCAAAAGTGACGTCATAATGAGCCACTGGCTCTATTTCCTGCCTATGGATGTTTGATTCCCAGCTACACATGACTGAATTTGGCTGGACTGCTGGCTTACCTCACAATAACTGTGAGTTTCTCACTCTGTTTTGCTCCTCTTACGTTTGTTGCAATGTGTCAGATACCGGTATTTCCTTGTATCCTTGTTTCTTCATGGTGTGGCATAGACCTTGTATTATAATCATGGGAATCAACGCTGCAGGAATGTGAAGTGTTGGGACTGGGTGTGGTTGTTCATTTGGTTTGGCCTGAAGCTAGGATTTCAAGGCATTAGTAACACATCTACCTTTCAACTGTTGAACTTCCCTGGGACAAAGTCAGGGACCTCGTTGATCAGATCTATTGATCAATAGAATCTAGAGGCTTATAAATCTATAAAATATATTGACGTTTTGATATAACAATCTAGCTATAGTTTATGTCAGCCACAACAAAACTTCAGTCTGAATATTTGAGTGCATGAGAGTGGATCTTGGGAGGATTAGACCCTTATAATTCCTTAGACACATCTTTGCTGGACTTCGCCTGCACGCGGAATATCTGTTGGTGTCACCTTTGTCCTGATCAGATGGTGGGAATCCAGCTCTGCTCATTCTATCTGAATTGGCTTTCACTCGGGAGGTCTAGATTATTTTGATGAAGGATGTATCTGTAACATATTCCAGGGCATTGATCATTTCCGCAGATAATTTCTCTGCACAGTTGAGAGAAAAGGATTGGTAAATGAATGATCAGTGCCTTGGAATGTGCAGACTTTTTCCTCTGACAATTTTCAATTTCAATTTATTTCTAAATTTACAGAAGGCAAGTTTGACAAAATAAATAAATGATGATGTGTGAATGAAAATGTTGACTTTAAGTCAGAAAGCAGTTAAGCATTCATCTCAAGAGGAGTTCATTTTGCCAATTCAGCAGTTGTACAGCCTTTGAAAGAAGATTTGATTTAAAACGTACTTCAGTACACTGCATGGACATCGAACACATGGACTGTCTTGTCAAAGGAATGGCTATGGAGAACGTTTTGTAGGGTTATCGGATGTCTGTTTATTCTAGTGCTGGTGCTGAGCCTCCCAGTTTGTTAGTTGTTGACATTGTCTTGCCGGTCTCACCAAAATGGATACCCTTTGCCATGTTGAGTCTTTGCGGAGCTGTAATGGATTTATGAACAGTGGGTGCTATCGGAGATCACCTAGGACTAAAATATACCTCAGTTACACCATCATTCTCTTGGTGCTCTTTGGAATTTTTGGCAAAATTGATTCAAATAATGCTACAAATGCAGATATTAGCACAACTCCTTCAACAGGTAATTTTCTTCTCAATGCAAAAGTTCATCTTCCTCATCAGTTGATTGACAGTATGTATCACAGTGTGGCAGAATGTTGGACTCGTGTCCAAGGGACCTTGCATTCAACAGCAAACTTACAGTACGTTGCACAATTGACCTCCCTTTATCCGCGTAACCTTCCGCAAACGTGACGCGGAAGGTATGCTTCAGTTCATCGCGTATGGTACGGGTGCGTCACACGTCTCTGTTGCGTGACGTCCGTGCACCACGGGTGAATGACGTTACGTCTTCACTGTGTGCCTTTCATGACGGCACGCGTCGTCCGCAGAAGATACGAGGACGGTACGCGCATGAAGCTGCATGTGGTATGCGGATGGTGTGCGGCACGGAACGGAGGTCAATTGTGCAACATACTGTAGTTGCTACTTTGCTATTATAAATGATCTGAGAGGATCTGGCGATGAAGTGCAGTGACTGAATGAGTTGCTTCTCGAGTTACCAATGCATCTCATAGGAGGCTTTCTATTTTTACCCACCTGCTTGATTTCCTCTTCAACAATTTTGTATTTCCAGGTGCACACAAGACCAGCACAATGATAATCATGGCGAGTGATTCACCATATGGTGTTGTGTCATGGGAGAAGACCACCCTTGCCACCACAGAACCAGAAAGGTCTGATGCCACCGTAACTCTTCATATTATCAGGGAACAAGGCTCAAAGGGAACTATCCAAGTTTCATTCATGTAAGTCTGCTTCAGTCTTTAGTTCACAGGTCATTCTTACCCAGGGGTTGACTGATAACCTACACTCGTCCCCATTGGACAGCTAATGCCATCTAGTAGTAATACTTTGAGGAAGGCACTAACTGAAGCAGTTTCAGAGCACGGGTAACGTAGTTGATAGCGGCTTGAAACTGTGGGAGGAGTTTACTGATTATCCAGCTGTTTATTTTTAGCTCACCGTGGTGAGCTTATACAATGGTTGTGCGTCCGTCGTCCGTCGTCGTCCGTCGTCGTCGTCGTCCGTCGTCGTCGTTGTCCGTTAGCAGGGCACGTTTCGTAACCGCTGAAGCTATTGATCTGAAACTTGGTACATATATACCCCTAGGTCAGATGACCCACGACACCAAGTTTCGGTCCGATTCGACTCTCAGTTTGGCCACCAGGTGGCGGAAACCAAAAACACAAAAAGTGCAATAACTCCTGAACTAATGACTAGATCATCT